>LD688941.1:614027-633876 GCA_003118335.3 Papilio memnon
TCCCTTGAAAATATTTTATTGAATTCCCGCACTTTTTTCCCCTTTATTTTACCGACTTTTTAACATCGAGATATCTATACTAATATAATAAAGCGTAAACACACACTTCTTTGTTGCCTAAGATGTCAGCTATCAAAGCATATTTTTGAATAATTCTTTTTTTTAATAAAAACCCTACACTTACGTCACGCTTTAGGCTTTATGTTTTCACGCTATTAAACTTAGGGGGTAAATAAATTGGATACAAACCCTAATGTGGGAAGGGGACCATACGGTACGAGCTGCCAACATCAAGGAAGCAAGATTGCCATGGTTTATCATCAAATTGACATTTGCAATTGATAATTTGACAAATGTAAACAATGAAATTAACTCTTTATAATTTCATGTGGATGAAGCCGCACAAGAACAGCTAGTTTTACAATAAAGGAGTAAAATCACTCTGTTCTTATTAAAATACAGAGGCGTCATTTTAAACGTCATAAAACCTTTTTATACTATACCACATACATCTCAGCAATTTATGGTTCGTTTAACTTTATTTTATTTGCAGTTTACATCTCTCTTAGAGCGCGCTCACACCTTTGACTAAACCATCGCACAACTGTTTATTCGCGTTTTATTCCTATGAGCTTATATGGAGGTACACTACTCGATGTTTAATTGTGCAACTAAACAGTTGAATTGTCTGCGAAACAATCGACAATCGACAATGGCACAAAAGTTGTGTGACAGTTTAGTCAAGCCCGCTCTAAATATGTTTGAAACGAACCGAAATCAGTCGATGCTAACAACGAACTACAAAACACTAACTCAATGATTGTTTATTTATTTAATTTAATTTAATTTTTGTTGCAGGAAATTGAGCACTGCTACTATCATGGCACGGTGAAGGATTACCCTGGCGCGTCCGCAGCCTTCCACACGTGTAACGGCGTCTCCGGAGTCATTCACATCGGGAACGAGACTTTCGTCATTCACCCGTTCTACGGCGGGGATCTATCGGTCAGTTTTCATTCACTTTATAACTTTTACACTATAAACGGTGTGTCTTTATGTGATAAAGAAAATTTGTAGTGTCCACCAAATTCCTAGAAATGCGATACACAATTTTTCAATATCTTTTTTACATTTTTTAGTCCTACATTTTAGTAAACGTTATTAATAATATACATTAATCTACATTGAGATTATACAGTTCTAAGTATTACCTTAACATGGTTTTATTTTTAATTTTTCCATTTTTTAAAAACATATAACCCATCAAACGCCGAGGAAATTGAAAGAGGAATAATTATAAATCCGAGATTAAAAGCAAACAAAAATATTTCAATAACTTTCGTATATCGCATGCTTTGAGATTCAACCGTTTGAACACTATTTCCGTTTCAAACAATACGATGATATTGGAGTGACTCGTTTCAATTATACCTATATTGTATTCAAACGAAACAATGCACGATCGCGTAATGGTTATCCCTTTTGATTCATAACAAAATCTCGTACAAAAACAACAGAAAATTAAATTTTTGATTTTCAATTTCATACTAAAATTCTACCAATAATTGGAGTTTTTAATGAGTATCAACTCAAAGGATGTGCTTCAGTGCATATGTTTACTATAATATATCTACGCGTCCATTCTTGACAAAGGACATGTCGTGTTCTGGGAACCGCAATTATGCGCATTCGTTTCGCGAAGTTTTAATTAAAACATGTTCTGTTGTTAACTCTGCTTTAAATTAATGTACGTTTGTACGTATTTAATTTGTAAAATAATTATTACCGCGAGTTTCCATTATTGAATAGCTTTTGCCCGCGACTCCGTCCGCACGAAATAAAAAAAAAACAAAATCAAGTAGCCTATGTGTTCTTCCCGACTATCCTCTACATGTATGCCAAATTTCATCGAGACCCGACTAGCAGTTTAGGCTACAAACTCTAATAAACATCCATACATGCATTTATAATATTAGTTACATTTACTACCTTATTCCTTAATTAACTGATTATAATTCCATTCCAAGATCTATTGAATGACATTTCGTCATTTTGATTGAATTAGGTCGACGAGCACATATCTAGGTTAAAGGAGGTCTACACATCTTTGTAAGAAATACCGTACTGAGATAGGGTCTCATACAGTCGCGCTCACAAGTGTTTCATTATACGTGTTTGAAACGCGATGAAGTGTGTCAGAATGAATGCAAAGAAAGGCATTGACACGGCCCTAGTTAATAACAAGATACTTGAACTTTCAAATGAGATTCGTTTATTCGAATTAACTTTTAAAATTATGATGGGTGATAGAGATATACCCTAGGTAAACCTTCCCAGCAAATTAAATCAGATTTGCAAAACGCAATACATGTACTTACGATTACTTCATCTACTTTCATCATCGAAATATCGTCTTTAATAATAGTCTTGTATAGTTTATAACTAATAATAATAACGTATGCTTCCTGTATACCATATTTATAAGCTTCTAATCTCACTTCGCTATAGAGATAATTATTTTGATAATTGATTCCGTATAATAATCCCTTAGACAATATCATGTAGACAATTAAGAGAGTTCCAGGCAAGGTATGAACGCTTTATGTTACAATATTGAGTGATTAATATTAGTAGACATGGGTAACTCAATTAAAATTGATGAGCTGCAGATCAGCTCACGGTTCTCATTTGTGAAGCAAATCAGTGAACTAGCTCGGGCTCAGAGTCACCGGGAAATTCGTAGCTCATCCCATAGTTAAAGTACGTCACGTATGCCGTGAGCCACTAATTTGAGCCACAGCTCAACGTTGCAAGACGATATGAGCTGATCTTTATACCGGCAAAGAGCTGATATACGCACGCCTAAATGTAAGAGATATTTCGTGCGTCGACGCCCTAACATACGTTTCCTGTAATCTACTAAGTTTAACTTTGAGTATCAGGTTATTAGTTTTGGCAAAGCGGAAACATTCCTTATTAATTTGATCTGAAGTTAATAGCTATGACATAAATTTGCATTTCAGGAAAAACTAGTTGCCTTAATTGTAGATTGTAAAAGTTTATTATCAGTACCTAGTTCGAAATCGCGAGACATACTTTAACAATCTTCAAATAAAAAATAATATTTACGTCTCTGTTGCAATAAAAATCTGGGCCTCTTGCTTATAAGCAGTTGTACCTAATACAGATCCCTGGGGAATCCCGCATATTTTGGACAAACAATACGCCTTTATCATACCTACGACCAGCTGACCCGACGAGAGGATGGGGATAAGATTAATTGACGTCTACCATTGTTCGCGTTGCCTCTGTAATCACCTGGATTTGTTTATTTGACCTAATTAATGAATACTCATGAATTATAGCATTTAAGAATATTGGACACGAACACTACTAATTATCTTATAATAATTGTTTATAGGAGTAATTCACGCTTCTTGGCCGAAGAACATCTAATCCACATAAATTAGGGAAATATTTCCATATGATTTTTCTCATTAACCATTTTATATTACTTATATTTCATTAACATTAGACAAGGGTTAGAAGACCTTTATCAAGCAACTGTTAGTAATTTCTGGTAACTCTACAAGATTTGTAATATTTTAATAATGAAAAAGGTGAGGTTCTAAGCAAGGTATCATCCCTCGGGGCAGCAGAGTAATGGTCATGAGACAGTCTCGCTGGTTATTTCGTTGTGCCGTGAATCTTTTATATGGCCTCATAAATAACTGTCACATTTTCGATTGGACAACATGTCCTGATTAGGATTATTGTCCATATAATCGTATAATAGGATTATTGACTACCTAATGATAAAATATTGGTAATTTAAATGAAATTTCGACCTGTATATGTTAATGAAGAAAATTCAAAATTATAGATGAAGTTAAACAATCCGCACTGGACCAGAGTGGTTAGTTATTGTATTTTTATTCGTGAGTATAAAGTTAGCTATGTTGTACACGATAATAAAATAATTTACACATAAAATCCCACTTCATAATTGTTTGAAGTGCCGGCCGACCCTGCTCAAATCGCTCTAATGCTGTCCGTCAGAATGGCCGTTGTCAGACAGAGACATTTGTCGGGGTCCAGATAATCCCGGCCCTTATCTGTGACCGCTGCATAAATTTAGTCACACCACCCTAGTGTGTTAACAGCTTTATTTTAGTGAGTATTGTGTAGACCTGTTTTTGGTCGTAAAATTAATACGCCTTGTTTAAATTTCAAATCATATATTTGGTAAGTTTTTTAAATAATAAGTAAAACTACAGCCGTGTCCTTTGTTCCTTTGTTAAGAGACTTTTGCCTTCTGTGTTGAATTTCAAGTGACCTAACACCATGTTTTATTAAATTAAATTATATAACACTGAATAATTCAATTTGTGAATTGCCCTTACAAAATGGAAGGTCTTTGTTTCTCATTTGCACAAGATACTTGTAATCTTATTGTAATAATTTGAATGGGGTTGTAATGAAAAGGAAGCGGTAGGCGCCGGCGCCGGCCCTGTTGTCTTAAAATCCTTTACAGCCTCCCCTTTGTCCTACATACTTACAACAATAGATTACAATTAATCTGACGTCTACGTAATAATGTCTTCGTAATCTGATAAACGCATCTATGGTTCTGCGGTAGATGAGTTTGGGCCACGAAGTAAGCGACAAGACCAGCCAACTTCACACTCTGAGAGAGAGATGGCATTGTTCGCCATTGACGGATTACGTCACGGCGGACATCATCATCATCAAGCGACTAGAGGCTTATTCAGGAATTATTATTTATTAACGTTTTCTGTTGTTCAATTCACCTTACCATTTCACAGAATTTAATCGGTTATGGTCAACTCTACCTCGCCTAAAGATATTTAAGTATTCTTTACTTAAATTGAAACCCAAAAAAGCGTATTACTGTGAGTTCAACGTAAATTGATGAAATACATCAATTTGAAATACATATTACAATTATCGCTTTTCAATCAAATATAATTCACATGTGAAAGAACTGTAGCACGTGTACAGTCGCGAGTTTCGTGGCCCCACCTTAACGGAATTACATTTCGCTTTACACTGTAATTAAGCGTAATCACTAACTTAACGAGTCTCACAGTGCTAAGTAATACGCGACGACGGCCTAATGCGAGATTAAAGCCTAGAACAAGTGTGAGCAACGGCTTGCCAAGGTATACTACAAGCGATACATTTTTTAATAATTCTCGACTTAATGAAAAAGTAATATGACAGTGATTTTTCTTATGTCTACTTGAACTTTTAATGCAATTTTTAATAAGATAAATCCCTAGATACCATTTACTTTTTTACCGACTTCGCAAAAGGAGGAGGTACTCAATTTGTCTGTATGTTTTTTTTAACATTTTTTCTCATCTATTACAGACAATATTCTCTAGTTCGTTCACCTTAATATAGAGCAATTAATGCAGGCTATTTCTTTGTAGCAAAACCAGACTTTTACGTTTCATTAATTTTTTATTAAAAAGCTAGACATAATTAAATTATTCTCACCTATTTAAGTGAGTAAATTGACATTCGTAAATTTCTGCATTGATGTACTTTGTGTTAGCAATATGATGAGGTGTGTATGTTGTAGAAATTAATATCGTTACTTACGGCTGGTTACGTCGTAAATTTGCATTGCGGTATGGAAGGGACCGTTGCTATTGTCACGCAAATCATATTATGCATGTGGAGTGCGATGTGATAATACGAGGGACCGGGTATTGTTGAGTCGTATCTGTTTATACAGATTTTGAATTCAATTGTAATGTTAGACATTATACATAACATGTATTTTAATATAACTAATTAGCTTTCACCCGCGACTCCGTCCGCGTGGAATTAAAAAAAACGAAAGTGAGTAGCCTATGTGTTCTTCCAGACTATCCTCTACATCTATAGCAAATTTCATCGAAATCCGTTCAGCCGTTTAGGCTACAAACTTTAACAAACATCTATCCATCCATTCATCTAAACTTTCGCATTTATAATATTTCGTAGTATTAGTATGAAGTATGATTATTTAAGAATATAAGTACGTTAGACTTTTAACTTTTCGGTTCTTAAATAAATAATGTAGAAGTTACTGATGTATTCCAATAGTTAAAATATTGATGATTGCTCGCGACTTCGCCCGCGTGAAATTAAAAAGTATAGCCTATGTTACTCACAGATAAATTGCCTTTCTACGGTGAAAGAATTTTTAAAATCGGCCCAGTAGTTTTTGAGTTATTTCAATACATACAAAAATACAAATCTTTCCTCTTTATAATATTAGTATAGATATAGATTAGTTTTGTAACGATCTTCAGTTAGGTTTTTTAAAGTATAAGGTGATAAACTAGCAAGGGGGCGATGGACATCGCCAAAATAGCGAAGCGGCCACTAGCCATAGACATCGGCATTTACAGATTGTCTAACTTTAAACAATAAAGCAGGGTACATAAAGAGGATATTTCTTCTATCTATGCGTCCCAACCTCAGCCAAATCCACTTTTCCTTCCTATTATTATTGGATGATCAAGGTATAAGCTAACAGACGAAACTATACATTATTCTTTTGTAATTAGGTTTAGTTAGTCATGTGACACTTATACAACTTAGTTACAAAGTCTGACAATTTCTTAATGGTGTAAGCAATCTTACTAATATTATAAATGCGAAAGTTTAGATGGATGGATGTTTGTTAGAGTTTGTAGCCTTAACTGCTGTACGGATCTGGATGATATTTGGCATATATAGAGGATAGTCTGGAGGAACACATAGGCTTCTTACGTTTGTTTTTTTAATTCCACGCGGTCGAAGTCGCGGGCAAAAGCTAGTCTAGTAGTAAATAGTAGAGAAACAGCCCGTGTACAAAACTGTCTTAAAACATCAATTTCATAATGTAATTTATTATTTAATCTATGAATACGAAATGTATTCAAAATATTAGTCTTCATTGATTATCCTAAACTCAACGCGAAGCTACCTTTCAATATAAAAGAGAAGCGAATAAAAATATCTCAAGGCTCTTTACGTGAAGCCTACGTAGTGAAAATAACCGATTGAAGACGTAGGTAATTGCAGTGGAGATAATCCCACTGGATTCAATTTCCAATTGGGTTTTCCCGCCACTTTTACTTCGCTTCGGTATTCTTACTTCGACTTTAGCAACTTCTGCTTCGCAACTTCGCTTTAGCAACCTCTTCGCTTTGAGTTACTTCGATCGAGTTTTTGTACACCTTGCTATAGTTTGACTCGACTTTGGCCACTTTGGCGTGCATTCTTGTATCGCGTCGTTATTTTTAACGATGTTCTGAATTATTTATTACCCTCCGGTGGTTGTTATCGGCTTATTGTGCTCTATGAATTATGTTTTGTCCGTATCGAGTTGTTACGAGATGCCTTTATTTCGTACTGACGTATACACTGTGAGTACCTATTAGACAATTTTAATAGTACAAATTCGTGTCTTGTTCATGTGACCCGGTTTGTTTTCTGTTTAACTTTACTAAGATAAGAGGGAGCATTATAATAAACATTGTCTTTTTAGCTTTTTCGTCAAATAGATTCCGAGTTGTTTCGAGCCGTTCCCGATTCCCGATCGGTCCCGCGGCGATACCGACGACACTTTATCTAAATCGATAGCTCCCCGCCTCGACACATTTAAAATTCCCTTCTGCACAAAATTCACAATTCTTTTTACCGTCGTTTTACAAAATGTCATGATACGATGAGAATTATGAGAAAAGACCGTGTTGAGAAAATATAATAAAAAATAGGACGAAACACTTTTTACTTCTAAATAACTTTTCATGTTTTTATTTTTATTTTTTGTTGGCATCATTATTATCAGTATTGTTTACTGGCTGTGCCTTCTAGCGACGCGGCTGTCAATTATGCCAGCTCGTTTCTTAAACACTAAGAGCAGCACTATGGGATTGGCATGTATTTTTATTTATTTAAAGATAAAATCCCCCCCCCCTCATCCTAATAAATGTTTTTTTTTAATAGTATCGTATTTAAGTTATTCAAAACCATGCGTTCGTCTAACGAAGCAATTTGAAAAATGTCAAAACTAACGAAGCTCTAGAAGGGCTGGTTCGATTAAATCGCGAAAAACATGGCCGAATTAAAGTGGCGAGAAAAAGCAATTGGAAATTGAATTGGAAGGACCACCTCTATTACAATTACCTCTGCCTCCGATTGATTGCTTTCGCTCCGAGGGGCGCAGTAATAGTCTCTTGATAGTATTACTGTTCAATGTCAAATTCATAGTCAATATATCATTTTCACAATATTTTAATATGAATAGTATAATTTGCCAAATTCAAGTCTAGACTACAGATAGAACTACTTATTAATATTACAATAAGTCTGTTATCAGATACCAAGTTTTGCCATAATTAGTACCAGCTTAGGGCGAAAGCCAGAGCGCACATCAAGGGGCGCCATAATCGATGTTTGCAAATTTGGATTATCACACTCTCACATACTAATAACGCCATGTTTTATCAACTAAGGTGATAAATAAATAAACATTAACCAACTTTAATTATGGTTTATATCAAAAAGTTGCAATTCAATTGGCAAGGCAACTACGAACTACTAATATGTATACAAGGGCCATTAGGGGTGCTAGATGGAATAAGATAGCGAATACCTTGCGTGTTTGAGCTATAACAAAGTTATAATTGGTTGTCGTCTGATAGCTGGCGACAGGTGGCCGACAACCCTAATACCGACATGATATATCGCGGTTATATTAATTTTAATATTAATTTATACTTAATTGCTTTTCGCCTCACTGTATATAATTTAGCGTATAGTATTGTTTCTTAGTTAAAAAGGAATATATAACTTCAGATGCCTACATGTTACGGAAACTGCATTTTTATTGCTGTTTTAGAACAAGAACACACCTTGCATACGAGTATGTCTAGACCCTCTATCTCTCTCTCTCTCTCTCTCTATAAGTTTAACATATATCAAATTAAGAAAAATTATCTACAAAGCCATCTTCGTGATTTTGTAAAAAAAATCTGTTGACTTTAATTCAACCTCACTTTTGTTAATAACTAGCTTTCGCCAGCGACTCCGTCTGCGTGGAATTAAAAAAAAATTGAGCAGCCTATGTGTTCTTCCAGACTATCCTATTACATCTGAACCTTTCGTCGAAACCAGTTTAGCTCTTTAGGCTACAGATTCTAACAAACATCTATCCATCTAAACTTTGGCATTTATAATATTCATAATATAAAATTTATTAATAACATAAGTATTTTTGATACAACACTCTATAGGTTCTCATCTTTTTAAAGGTTACATATCTAGGAAGTTGGTATATTGTACATAAAATCTCATCGGAGAGCAATTGCTGTTGGGGTTTGTTTGGGGCTTTAAATAAATTGGTTTGGAAACAAAAATGGTGTCTGAGGCATGTAAGTCTGCACTTTGTGTAATGAAGTCGGCGACTACTCGGATCGGCAGACCGGTCCTTTGACGCACTGAGTATTGATTTATCAACTTCATGATATACCTTGACTGTTTAATTTGTATAATCTTGTAAAAGTTGTAAAATATTAGCGGGAAAAGCAATGCAACACATCAATGCATTGATATCCGATCAATGGATTCAAAAGTGTTTCAAACGTTTTTTGCTAACTTTGTCTTATAAAATCTTGTTTTTTTTTTGTTAAATAATGAGGGTGGCAATCGTTCCCTGAATGTCGAAACAGCGAAGTCACCGCTGCCCATAGACATACGGAAATGCATTGCCTATGAGGAGGTAAAAAGTCTGTGCTTTTTGACAGTAAAAAAAGTTTGAGAATTCAATATTTGATTCAACTTAATTTGAATGTAAGCAATACAAAGAATATATTCTCCAGTTTTAATTAAAAGACAACGCATGTCTAAGAAAAACCACGTCTTCATTTGTTCAGTACAGCCGTGTTTACGGAGTCGCTAATCCCATCCGGAAATCGTGACACCGTTTAATTTGAGTGGGAAATTAGATTCGAAAGCGAACGGCATGAGGGAGGAATGTTTGAATTGAATTAGACTTAGCCCAAATATATCCAGCCAATATATAGTATAAAAGGAAATGGATTCTTACGAAGCCAAGTTAAGTATTTTAAAAAGATTAACGATACGAAGTTAAAACAATTTGTGTTAACCTCTCCCATCATTATTAATCGCTTAGAGATTTTAATATATCTTTCAGTGTAGCATATTCACTTATTTAAACCTTCCCAATTCAATTTTACTACTCCAAAAATCTCTAAACCTCTATAACTCACACAAAAAGCGACCATTAGCACCCATATAATTAATTCGTCGACTTTACACGACCACTTGTTAACCCGGAAGTTTAAATTTTACAACAAAAACTGAGGACGGGAGGAAAAAGCTACGGCTCGTTAGACTTGCGTTATCCCATAACCAAGTTTCGGGTTCCCGGGTTTGTTGGTCGGTCAGTGTTAACTGCTAATCGGCAGTTTTAAGAAGTTTCGGGAACAACCGCCAGGTGGCGCCCATGCGTAATTAATTAGGTACCTGATTTAGTAAGTGGTTGTTCGACCTTCGTTGATTTTGAAGTAACGCTTCGATTCAAATTAATTTACATTAGGATAATTAAAATATTTTTTTATGTCAATATTTCTTCACTTTTCTAATACTATGAGCAAATAACAAACTAAAAAAGCAACTTTTAAAAATAAGTACCATTTTATACCGCACGATATTTAATGAGCCATTTATCTCCCTCATTCAGCTCAGATCCCAGATCTCACAATTTACTATAGCGACATCCCTTTCTGCTATCGCTTCTAATAAATCTTAAAAAGAAAAAAAGAGGAAAATGGCCGCCGATACGCGAGCAATTACTCTTTACGCGAGGCCTCAAGTGGTCCCGATTGATCGGGAATAGCCCGTAATGGACTAATAGAACGCTCCGCACATCTTGACCATTATAGCCTTCGCCTAAATTGATATCTTGTAAAGGCTATAAGTTGCGCTGAGAGCAAGGTCGTAAAAGAAAAGATTCATCATGATCAATTGAAATTTTTAAATTAATATTATGAACCGTTGTAAATATATCAAAATCAGTCACGACAAGCGACTTCTATCAAGTGATCTGTAAAATCCATTAACTTATGAGGTAAAAGACACGGAGATCGAGTCGTAAAACTTTACCCCCTCACGGGCTGGCCATAAATATACCTGGGCTATAAATAAAATTAATTCCTCATAAATAACATTCCTACCGATGGGAGAGTAATGATGAAATAAGCATGAAAAACACCTGCTTTCCACGAAATATTGCTTGAGTATAGCCGGATTTAATTAATTCACATTATTGGTGAAATACATGGCTTACTTTGCTCATTGGGCCGGAAACCGTTCGATTCGTTTCGCAGTTATCAATTTTACTTCAATGTTTATTGTCCAGTTTTACTCGACTGACGGGAAGTTTTATTTTCCGTGTGTCATTTTTTATATCATAGGCAAACGAGCAGGAGACCAACTGAAATTGTCAAAAGCGAAGCTTTAAGCCTTGCTTAACTTAACAAATAACTCAGAGTAGTTAAATCTTCGCTAACTCAATGACCACATGTCTGAATGCGACAATACAAACATTGAATAATAATAAAGGTGAATATATCAGTAATACGTCTCTAAATTCAAAGATATGTGTGAAGTCAACCAACCCGCACTTGGCCAGCGTGGTTGACTAAGGTCTAGTCACTCCTAACTTAGGGTAGGCTCCGAGCCCCTCGGTGGGGACGTATAGCGAGCTGATGATGAGTACGTCTCTGAATAAAATAAATAAAAATCTTCAAGCCATTGTCTTACAGGCGTTCGAGATTGCACAACAGTCGAGTATTAACTTCAAGTAAACGAATAACAATTCAATAAATTCATGCATCTTTTCGTTCCCGCGTATTTTTCTTCGTGTACACTGAAAATGTGAAGTTATTGACAAAAGAGCTAAAACAAAAGAATAAGCGGTATTTCTGTACTATTATTTTATCGAAAGAAACGATAGTGGCGACTGTAGCGTATTTAAACAACGTATTTAACACAGAATACAGTACGAGAGCTTCTACAATCTGATATTTATAAGAGTATGTTTCAAGTAAATGGATCTTTGTTGCTTTACGACCTACGGCGTATTGTTTTGTTTTCATCGCGTCTTAAAGCCAGAGGCATTCAGAACGTTAATAGAAATTAACGAAATCTTAATAGAAATCTTACTTCTTGGCGTTTAAAGATTTCAATATAAAACAGTATTGTTATCATCTAAATATCATCACATATTATCATTTTAAATTAATGGATTAAAGACCTGTCCCACCACTGGCTGATAGGGGCTCAGATAGCTTAAAAATGACGTCACGGTCAGATAAGCTAACAAAATCCGATATTTCCATCGCATATTGTACACGTTAGATTGTTATCAGACTATTTACAATTTGGTGGGACAGGCCCTAAATGTTTTAAATCATAGAGCTACCCAACATGTGATCCGGGTCCAACCCATCGGGTTTAAATATTTGGGTCCATTTTATATCCCTGAGTCCAACCCATCGCGCTAGTATTTGGGTTCGTTTCGTCCGTATTCAACAGCGTCGGGTTGATTTATGAGCTCAGAAGAATTGCCGTGGACTCGACGATGCATCTTAATATGTCTTGTGGGGAACTGTACACAACACCAATACCAGGGTTGTGCCAAAATAAATGTATTGCTGCTTAAATTCCTGCTTAGATTTATCACAAAACACACACTAATTTTGGTATATTATTTAACTAGTATTAATAATCAACAAGAATGACCATTGCATGCCCAATCCACGAGCTCTGCAAGCTTATTCTAGCTAGTATCTAATACTCTGGAGAATAATTAACTGGAATCTCGGGCAATATCTGGTCTCCGTAACACAACACAGAACATGTTTCCCGTACACTCGAGGGAAAGCAATGAAAATATTTGTTTTCACGTTCTTGATAACATGTGTTCTAATAGTTCTATAAAATAGCATCCGTAATACAATGAAAAAACATAAAGTATCTAATTGTATAGACAGAAATAGCGTCAAAATTTACCACAGGCAGTTTTAAAATTAAAATTTCTCCTAAAGTATTAAAGCTAAAATCATCTTGTGAACAGCCTCTGTATTTCAAAGTATACAAAACTGCCATTAAAATCTGACGATATCACCAATTCCGTAATTAAGAATGTTAAATCCGTCTCGGCTGCACCGCACCACACTGAGCGAAGTCCTCTCGTTCGTTACTGCGCGCGGTCTGACCTGGGGAACTAAACTAATTTACTCTAAACGCTCTTGGCACTTGCAGAATACGTTTATTACGCTCACAATTGAATAATGCCAGTCCCCGAATCGAGGATTCCTTACCAATGACGTCATACTTGTTTTTGAATTCGGAATGCGATTTAAATTTTAATCAAAAGTAAACTATCTCACAACTGTTTAGTCGTGCTTCGATTCCTATGAGTTTACACTACTCGATGTAGTTGTGCAACTGAACAGTTGAATTGGCTGCGAAACAATGGACAATCGCACAACTGTTATGCGATAGTTTAGTCAAGCAGTGTGAGTAAAAGAAACTGTGTGTCTGTTATAGGATTTAAAAACGTTTCAAAATTAGTTGTTAATTTAAAAAAAAAGGGCCGTCTTCTACATGCGTAATTTTCTAAAGAAGGGTTCCTGTCAGTTAGGTAAAATCCTCTTAATGTGTATTAATGCTTTAATAACATTTAAATTGTTGTGCTCCATACAATTTAAACATCGTAACAGTAACATGGTCATGACTGTTGTGAATGCGACTTAACAAAATTAGTCTTAACTAACTAACCAACTAACTTGAAATTGAAACATACCGTGGAAACTCGCAATTGAATAAGAACCAGTAAGGGGCTAGTGTACAGCTTGTTTACAGTTGTTTTTGCTGCACTACTTGCCGTTTAGACTACTTTATAACTTGAACTTAGTATAGCGGAGTACACACAATTAAGATATCCAAAATGTTTTGTTATTTTTATACAATTTAGAGGAATTCGAAGTTAATCATTTATTTGTATACAGATTCTTAAAAACAAAGTGCGATAAAATACATTGATAAATGTTTACTTAGCTAAGTACTTGGCTCCCGTTGGTATTACCTGTTTTACAGTTGAAAATATTGAACGTAAGTTTGAACAGAGTAGCCCGTAGAGGGCGCCAGTGATCCAAGATCGATCACCAATCTCACGAAACGCAAAACGGCTACACTTCGCGTATCTACTCACGGATTACGAAGTGGGAAACTTTGAGTTCCCAGAATAGGAACTTTATTTACTTTGCATGGTCTTGAAACGTAAAAGGTAAACTTCAATATTCAATATGTGAGTTACATTTTCAATTTACTTATATAAATGTTGAGAATGTGTTGACCTAGAAAGAGATGGATGGATTGCGAAGGTGACATGATCAAGAAGGGAGTGATGACTGAGATGACGGATGACAGAGTTATTTGGAGGACGAAAACCCGGTACGCCGAACATACGGGAGTAGGATAAGGAGGAGGAGATGATGATGATGAAATGTTGAGAATGTGTAGAGTATTGCTAATTTAATTGCTTGTTGATGGCTTTGCTTTTGCGAGACCGGAGAAAGTATGGATGGAGTGTGTGAAAGAGGATATGCTTAAGAAGGGAGTCGATTCAGATATGACGGCTGATAAAATTGTATGGAAAAGCAGCTCATACTTTGCTGACCCTCCCTAGGAACAAGGGCAAGTTGATGATGATATTGATGGCTTTCCTTTTGCGGATTCGGCCTTTTATACTGGTTTGGAAGAGACCAAAATAATTATATTATATTATTTATAATAATAATAGAAGCAAAATGAGGTCGTACTATAGATTATAAAGAAGTGAATCGATCAAGTTAAAAAACTCAGCATTTAATACAAACAATATCAAAATATACATAAAAATGTCAGCGTGTTTCTGGACGCTAATTTCATAATTCGTGGCGTCCGCAGTTAATTTATAACATTTTTATCAGAGGTCCCAAAAGCAGTAATATTTTCACGAGCATTTATTCCGCGTTAGTCCGCCACTGCGACCTCGCGCCACCTTGCGGCAACTTTCCGAATAAATCTTAAGACGAAAATAAAATTAATTCTACATCTCGAATGTTTTTCGCTTAAGAAACGTAATAAGGATTATGATTGTTCAATTACGTTTTATAATCAGAAGTTTATAGTCATACCGTTATTTTTAATTTCTGTCTACGTATAATGATGCTTTCGTATTATATTTTAGGTTAATAAATAGCTGTGTTCTTCTTTGTTCGTACTTTTGTTTAAAACTTCATAAATATTTCAACCCATGTAGATTAACTCAACCGACACCAAAACCACATCAATAATTGTTCCACAGTTCGTTCGAGCGGATTGTTTCTTTTTTCACCATTCACCTCATTCAGAACGAACGAATGAAAACAGTTCGTTCAATCACAGCTTTATTTAGACGTACCGAAATATTTGGGCTGCATCGCTTGTGTTGTTTGTGCCTTTATTGTTTTTTTTTCTCTCCATTGTCAATAGACTGGCACAATGTAAAAAGTAACTTTTGAATGATTAATTAAAAGGTAAATAACGGTTATATTTAAATTCAGAGCAATCTGGTGTTTTGAATTAAATGTGCTATTTTTTACTCAAAATATTGTTTACGGTTTCAATATACAATGAGACTCCTGAGAAATAATTAGTTCTACAAAAGAAAACACATTTTCTTTCTTATGTTTAATTAACCTTTTAAATTTATTTCTGTGTCCAAAACAAAGGGTTTCGTCGTTGATTTCGATTTCCACTGATAGGTAACGATCGGGAGAGGTCAGACGAATTTACATACAAGCTATCCCCACATTTGTGCGGCGCTTGCGGTCGGCTTTGGCGGGCTTTCTATCACTAGACTAGATTGACCATGTCATTGACCTCTACCGGATAAAACGACATAATTTTCAAGTATCAAGAAATAGCATAATAAATTGTCCAAATGACTAGATAAAATAAAGAGAGTTAAAACCCCTTATTAAAGAATTCAATAGCATTTATTAAATATCTTGGTGGTTAGGAACGAATAAGTGGTAGCGTAGAATATAATTTTACGTGTGGCGAGGTAAAATGGCATGAAGGGCACTGCACAGAGCGCTAATGACTCCGAGTCAGTATTCAGTAAAGACTGCTCTATACATTGATAAAAAGAAATCGGTTTCGCTGACCAAAACCATAGGTCCAGTTAGAATCATATATCTGCCCTGAAATATAATAGTGGTTATGACTATAAAATGTGACAACCATTTTCCACGAACTATGTAACATACCACGTTAGACATGGCAACCCTAACCTTGTACATAAGCGCAGCGGAAATTTAAGCCAGATTCAAGTGAAGGGTTTGCTATTGCAATTTAGACGTAGTTGCATAGCTATAAAGTACATTTTCATTCAACTATAATGAGAATCCCTTGTAATTGGACTAATTAATTGATGCGCCGTGCGGGTTTGTGCAAAAAGCTGACATCTATGCAGCTAATGCTGAACTTAGAATCGTTATAAATAAAAAAGGGGGTATTTAGAAAAGAGACGAAGTATTTTTGTTATAAGGTAAATAATTTCTAAGAAGTAATTTAATACTCTTTCTAAAGATAGTTTTTTACCACCCGAGACGAACTGTTAGCGACTTCGTCTGCGCGGAATTAAAAACCGCCTATGTTGCGTGATTTCATAGCTTTATCGGTTAAATAATTATTAATTAACGCATTACTTTTTGAGTTTATAACATACAAATTTAATAAATTAGAAAATACCCAAAATCCATCACGGTAATAGAGATAGGAATAAAGTGGAAACATATTAAAGTCAAGCGGTTCAGTTTAACATTTAGTAATTTAATAAAATAAATTTTACAGCCCTAAAATTTTTGAAAAACCTCTAACTGGCTTTATTTTTTTCCCCGCATATTTCATCTTTTTTTCGTAACGAAGCACTTACAATCTGACAGCATCCTTTACATGCTAAATGTAAACGAATATTCCTAACAGAAATCGACGTCAATACTTCATAGAATCCATCTGAAAGCAAAATTTAATTTGAGCCAAAAGTACAGGTGAAATTGTTAGAATCGAAATGGAAACCGATATATCATATTATACTATTCAAAATCACTTTCTTTTTATAAAACGACGCCATTTATCTTGAGGTCGGAATAAAGTATTTTCTAAAAGGCAAAAGAATTTAATAAAAATGGTAATACATTTTACAGCACGTTAAATTTGATCACTAAGGCAGCCACATAGTGTAGATTTAATGTGAAAAACACACCCTTCGCAACTGTTCATTAGACTGAGTCTGCCAGATCATAACTGAGGCGTTAGCAAGGAACTGTTCGTATCGTCTCGCAAATTCTTGTATTAGGCCTCTAACGTCAGTCGATACTGTTTGAAACAGTTTAAGTTTCTTCAAAATTATCTTGAAAAGGAAACTCATCATCATCAACTTGCCCTTATCCCTTCCGGAGGGTAGACACAGTATCTGCTCTTCCATATATTTCTATCAGCCGTCATATCTGAATCCACTTTCTGACAAGGAAACTTATACTGACAATGATGAAATTGCGATCAAACGAAGTCAAAAGACACCCTCGCTGCATTAGTCACATCTTTTACTGAATATAAAAAGAAAAACGTACTGGCCATTTAGAAAAATAACTGGTTGCATGACATTAGACATGTTATTTTAGTGGCATAATCTCTCATTCGTTTTTTATTCTTTTTCAAGACTTCAAGGATTTAAAAAATTATCTCTCCATAGACAATGAGACGAATATTACCAGTTAAAACGGACATAGTTTTACAGAGTAAAAAACGAGTGGTTTTAACAAAAACGGTTGTAACAAAACGAGCATCATCTGTATCAATTTAGTAAATAAACAAACAGGATCTTTACAAATCGTGTGCACTATCGGAACGTCGGTAACTTATGTGCTCCCAATTGTTTCTACAGCCGAGACCGAGGAGGCAGCTTTTTCTCTAACGAAATATTGTCTCGCGGGCAACTTAGGGTTGCCGACATTTTTTTAAAAGGTTGATAATTCTCTTGTCGAGAAAAAAAAAATACTACTAAAACTAAGGAAATCAGAGTAAGGTTAATTTTAAAAACTATTATACTATTAAATGGTTACCTTTTTCTCCCATTTTATGTTGTGACAGACCAAAAGAGCCAGCACATTCGCAATGTGCAATGCAATTGACGTAGTTGCGTACTCTACCGCTTTTATATTAGTTTTCATATTTCTATTATAAAGCCATTTAAAACACAAAAAACTACTTGTAAATATCAACAGCTGTTACAAGTACGAGTTGCTGAGAAACAAATGACGGTGGTAACCTTCGTGTTTTCCTTAACCCTTTTAAGGGTTAAATCGTTTGAACCCGGTTTTCGCCAATGCTTAATACAGACTTGATGGATGTTCACCTTTCATATGAAATGGCTCCTAAGACTAAGTACCACAAAATTATGGCAATTCTGTGAATTAAAAAAAAATAGGGAAACATGCCAGGAGTGTATGACTTAAAGGTATGTATTGTAGAAAATTGATTTTTAAAGAATAATTGAATGATATCATTATATTACTCAAAATATAATAAATAAAATATGTTGAGCAGTTGAATCAAGTATAATCGAGTAAACATAAAAAAAAAACAAAATTAATGTATCCCACAGGAATCGTAACTATTTCCGGGATTAAAAGTAGCCTTGTATCCTCTACGTCTATACCAAATTTTATCGAGATCCGTTCAGCCGTTTAATCTACAAACTCTAACAAACATCCACCTGATCTTTCGCATTTATGATAGTAAGCTTACGTTACCTGGGAGTTATTTATCTTACAGATAAACTGGTTTATATCCAAGATATATTCATCTGCGTGTTTATTGCATGAAAGCGTCCAATGATTACTTGGCATTAGCAGCCCTATCTCACGAAGTGGCCACGATGCCACGTTTACTTCCCCACCTGCGGCTTATTTATGACCCCCGGGAACTACTTACGTGAATAATGGACCCCTATCAGTATTCCCCGTATGGGAAAGAATTTTTCAATACAACCTCGTTATTGCCTACATTTTATTGTTAGGAAGGTTAACAATCGTACTGAGAAAGGCGAAAGCTGTATGTTTCCTGGTAACCGATAGCTGAATATACGAGTAATATTAACGGTCCCTGTGTAAACTTAAGTAACTGCAAAAGTCGTTTTTTGCAGGAAAGCGCATTATCTCAAGATTTACTATCACATATAGATGAAATTTGGTAGAATAGGTTTTGTGGAAATATAAAAAACACATTTTTTCTAAATCAAACAGAATGAATACAAAGCGAAATGACTACTTTCTTTTGTCTTTTAATTCCACGCGGACGACGTCGCGGGCGAAAGCTAGTTACTTATAATTATCTCGAAATTGATCTCATATTCTTATATTATACAATTTGCATTATACGGTTTTGTAAAGTATATCTAAATGAGAAAACGTGAAATAAAAATATTATGTTATAAATTCAACGGGCTTTATGTTGAGGCGAAGCGTGAAAGTAAAGCCTTCCATTCACGTTACCAGCTGAAACTCTCCGTTTCAAGTAAATGCAACCGAAATTCGTTAGCAGTGCAATTACAGCGTTCCATTAGAGTAGGGCTGGATTACGAGCGTGTTGCGGGTTGAGCTTTATAACAAATCAAAGCGGTTTTGATACAGAATCAGAAATTTGATACAAAAATTAGTAACTACCC
>LD688941.1:634557-649729 GCA_003118335.3 Papilio memnon
TGTAATTGCTGACATCTTAGGCAACAAAGAAGTGTGTGTTTACGCTTTATTATATTAGTATAGATAAAGTTTTACGAATACCTTTTACATCATTAAAATAAGAGAAAATCAATACTTCTAATGTCTATAAACAAAGCCTTTAAGCGTTCTCATAAACATTCTGCATTTAAATGAATTCACACTAGTTTGAATTCCATTTCGTCACATTTATAAGGATCGCCCCTCAATTACCATTAGGGTGATATGGTAATTACACGCGAACACGAATTTCAAAGAGTATACAAGTCCGAACAATTCGGCACACATTAGAATAATATTACAATATGATTACCAACTTTTAACATTTGCATAGTGTTGAAAAGTTGCCAGTATGTTTAATATCGTATATTTTATTGCACCTAACATATAATAGTTACCCTTTACGAGCCTTAGTTTTAATTGGTAGTTTCAAACAATTAAATAAGGAGTAAATGTACCTTTATTTGTTTTGTAAAACTATAATATAATAAACATTAAAGTTATTTTATACATAATATAAACTTTTACTTCATTCCCACAAGAGTTTACCGTATTTTTTTAAAAAACTTGACAGATAACAGACTAAAATATATAAAAACATGATAAGATCTTCATTCACCTTCTACTAGAATAAAACAGAAGATTTTTGTAATATTTTATTATTCTATTATACTTTTGATTATAAAGCTATCTGATTTAATATATTAAAACAAAGTGTTAGAAGAACACAAATAGAATTGCTTACTCCAATAGATAGAGTTCAGTTTGTCTGGCGTACCGCAAGGCAATCAATTAGGCCCAGACATGCTATCTTACTGCTTTGTCTTTTCAAACTTCAATTTATACTCACTAATGAACTCGAAGCGGTAGACAACGAGAAGAAATACTCAATTAAATCGATTTAAGAATATCACAGTATTTAAGTTCTAAGTCTGAGGATAGAATGAATCTATCCTCAGACTTGACCTCAAACTAAATGAATTAGTTTTGTTTTTTTTTTTAATATTAAAAGGGGGCAAACGAGCGGCGAAAACACCCTGTACTTGTAGACTTAGATTTATTAATATTGAGATTTAAAGAAACCAAAATAGGGCTAAATATAAATACTATTGATAAGTTTTGTTGTATTAATAAAAAGAAATGTTTACAAAAAGGCTGAGAATATGAAGTTTCTATGAAATTTATATTGGTTACGCTATAATCGATAATAGATGGCGCTGACAACAGTTGTAAATATATTTGCATTATTTTAAGGTAAAAGCATATTTATATTAAATAGTAATATGTTTTTTAAGGAACTTAATCGTATAATTATAATTGGTCAAGTTGCAAAAACATTATAGATGAATATGTAATAATGCTCTGGCCGCCGAGAAAGCAATAAACAATATTGTATTAAAAAAAACAACGAGGACTTTAGGCGCGAATTTGCAAGATGTAAGAACGTTTTTATTTTAACAATGCAATTTTATCAATTGGTGTACTTATATTAAAAAAATAGTAAAAATACACCATTTACAATAATTATTATGAGCAAATATAGAAGATTTTATCAACGGTACTAATTTATACACATAATGTAAAATTAAGTAAAAGAGTCCATAAAATATTTAAACTCTTGAAAACTACAGTCATAAGTGGAAAAAAGTCCTTGCCTCTGCTATTTCAAACGTAAGTAAATGTATGATCGAATTTTTCCCTCAATTTCATTCCCTTGGCTACAAATAAACGTTTCTAGCGCCTGCAACAATTTATGAAGAAGCATTACGCGATACTACATTTTATGTACAATAAATGACCAGCTCTATAAACAAACTACGTGCAGTTCTCTTGATCTTTACCACTTTGGCTTAAAGATTGTTTTCGTCTGTCCCAAGTTTTGATTTCACTGGTCATGTAGTTTTCCAAGGAGGTTGACATTTGTGAGTTCTCTCGCACGTTGGTTTATATTTATGGTTCTTATTTATTTTACTTCCTAATGTTGAACGCTTTGCGTCTTTGGCAGGAATATATAGGCTGTGTTTCCTTTGCCCGTAAGTTTAAGAAATGTAACAGAATATGAAATTGGGAACATCAAAGGTTTTTCTGAAAGAAATTTAGTAAAAGCAAAAGTAATTAGACTTACCAACGTTATTTTTCGTGTTGGAAACAAAAAGTCATAATGTTTTACACAAAACAAATGAAATTTCATTATAATAGAGAATTACCGCATTTATCAAAAGAGAAACCAAGACTTATTTTGTTCATAATAATAGTAAAGAAGCAAATTAACTTGTTAAATATTAAAAAAGATATTTTTACAGTAAGCATGACTTAATTTAAAAACTCCCAAAACAAAATACGAAAAAATCGTCCTTACAGCGGGTATAGCCGGTGGGTAACAAGCAATTTGGACGCACTCACCCCGCGCTTACCCGCTAAATTGAAGCCATTTCTCATTGCGTGGTGTTTATAGCGTCAGCGCAGATGCTTCCTGCCTAGAGAACACAATAGGGTCAGTTACAGATGTAGAGTTTCGACTATCGAAACTTTGAAATGCAAAATTTGCAAGAGGCATTTTTTAATCCCCTTTCCTTTTTTTCTTATTAGGATAGATAAGGAAGAGGACGTGGATTTGACGGTGAAAGGTACACATAGAAAGAGGAAATATCCTCTCTTGTCTGAGTCCCCTCTGTTGATTAAGGGTAGGCAACGCGTTTGCAGTTGCGGTTGACTATGGGCACGTCGCTTCGCTATAAGACGAATTCAGGTGGCCGCTTGCTCGTTTGCCATCTTATGAAATACAGAAAGTTAACTTAAAAAACATAAAACGAGGTGTAAATCGTAAAACTGGCTTAAGATTCATAATTGCTCTTTTATTCTACCTTTGTAATCATCCAAATTTATTCCGGGATTAAATTTGTTTGTCGGTTATAGTTTATTTTCTTATAATCATTTAGCATAAAAAGAAAAAAAACTGAGTTTTCTTCCGTGATTTGTATTCTGTAAGGCGGCGCATAATAAATTGAATAAAACTCAGAACTTGTAAGATATGGAAGCGAGTCCAGCGCAGCGGTAAGTAGGCGATAGTTATCGTGTTGAATTTATGACTAGAGTTGTATGAATATATAATTTTCATAACAAACCTAGGGACGTTTTATATAAGATTTTCTTTTTTTTATTTGCCATCATAATTACAAGACACAATAAAACAATGTTAAACATTGATTGACGTTTTACTACATTGTTTTCGTCGTTCCATTCATACTAAGGGAAGCAAGAGCTTGGCTAAATTACGAATATGTGTTCATCATCATCATCTCCTCCTCCTTATCCTACTCCCGTAGGGTCGGCGCACCGGGTTTTCGTCCTCCAAATAACTCTGTCATCCGTCATCTCAGTCATCACTCCCTTCTTGATCATGTCACCTTTCACGCAATCCATCCATCTCTTTCTAGGTTATTTATGTGTTATTTTGCTGAATTCCTCGATTTTCTTTTCATATTTTTATATGATAAGAAAGGTAATATCTAAACAAAAATTGTTTGTATCGTCTCCACTCTGATAGCAGAGCGTTTCCTTATTCCTGAGGATCGCGACCTCTCTCCTTGACCATCTCGTGAAGGTTATTTCTACCTAATCTATGAAGCGTCAATGATGGTTATATTTTCTATGTATATAATACATTAAAGTATTCGAATATGTCCGTTTGTTTCAGCAGAAACACCCACATGTGATATTCGAGGCGCGTACCAAGGCGAACAAGGGCTGTGCTAACAAGCTCGAATTCAGACCGAAGAGTCGCCGCACCAAGCATGTGTCCTTCGTCGAACAACCGCTCGGTGACGACCCTAGGAACTCGTAAGTACACTTTAAGATATGATACAAAGGAGATAAGATTAATTTTTCTCTGTACGAAGAGAGTGAGAACAATTGAGGTTATTATTAGTTGTAAGGAAATCGCCTTTTCTAATAAATATGACAACAACTGTTGTACAAACACATTTGTTCAAGTCAAAATTATAAATGACTACTATTAATACTAATAAATTGTTAATTTCCTCTCATTAAGTGAATTTTGATTTATTCTTAAAATAATTTCAACGAATTGACAATGAAAACGCAATTCATTAATGTGTAATTTCCGATATCAAAGTAATTTATTGTTACATACATTTTTATGATCTCAATAATGTATTCCAATTTTTATATTAACAGTGTATTTCGATAAAACATTAAGAGATGCTTATAATTGTTTTGTCTGACTCTTTTATGGGCATACATTTTATTTAATAAGTTTGATTGATATATATGTCAAACTATAGTTTTTATTTTCATAGTTAATGTGTAGCTAAGTCCACTTTCGATCGTAATTATTTCTCAAATAACTACTTCAAGAAGGCAAAGAGTATTTGATACTCATAGGACTCACTGGACAAATTTAATTCATTTCGTTATTCAAGATAACCTTGCTGAAGATAAATCCTGGATAATAACCTAAGAACTGGTCGTGTATAAATCATGCCACGTCTGTGCCAAAGTGAATAATGCAGCGAGTTCAAGTTTGTTACTCGTCTCGGAGTTTTTTCTCCAACTCCAGTCAGTTGTCAGTTTATTTAATGAATTCTATTTGAAGCGAATACGTGAATTTTAAATTACACGAGGCACAAGTTTCATGCAAAAAGAATATTTGAACATGAAAGAAAATAAAGAAATGGATAAATTATTCTAAGACAGTGAAATATTTAAACAAACGGTATATCAATACGCGAAGGATCTTCTATGCCACTTCTAGTCTCCAAATTATGGCTATTAGCTTTTAAGTAGGAACCTATTATTTGTAATCTAAATACATACAATAATTTATGCACAAAATAAACCATACTACACATTATAAATAATAAATCAAGAAAATATTAACGTCTTAAAATTAAATGTTTCCGGGATGCTCGTCGAAGTCTCCCAATGCGAGAATTTCGAACGTTAGCCTATCTAGGGGTCCAATCGGCGCCGTCGATAAGGCAGCTCTTTCACTTATTACACCCACTTTGAAGCTCCCCCGGGGACATTTTAATGATGCCCTTTGACATTCCAAACCATCGTTACGGGGCATTGATTCGATATTGAACGGTAATGGGCTAGTTAACCGGACTCTGTTTTAGACCCTTAGTCGTGGACTGGCTCTAAATTTGATTAGAAATTCGGTACTGAGAATATTGATGATTAAAAATTATAGAGATTTCAGAAAATTCGTATTTTGTCAAGTATTAAGTTAACTATGATTTTTAGTTACAAAAAACTTCTTTTATCACGTCTAAACCTACAATAAAAAAGAAGAAAAAGTATATTACCTAGAATTATAAATTTATATTATTCAAAATTTTGATATTAACTTAATTTGAAAATTCGAACATCCTGTATACCATTGGAATTCATAAGATTATCTGAAGAACAAAGACCGGCGCATCTTAAATCAAAATTTGAATAATAATACCATCAACCGCTTCATCACAACCCTTCAAAGTGAACAGACAAATGACTCAACTTCCAAACAGGTATCAAAAGCCTTGGAAAGACTTAGTTGAATATCAAAACGCGG
The DNA here is from genome assembly GCA_003118335.3 of Papilio memnon. Taxonomy (NCBI): domain Eukaryota; kingdom Metazoa; phylum Arthropoda; class Insecta; order Lepidoptera; family Papilionidae; genus Papilio; species Papilio memnon. The sequence continues at coordinate 640,154 of LD688941.1, forward strand.
CTTCGAATTACTGAAATCTGAGATTAGATTGTTCACAGATCTGATAATGAAACTGTTTGAAGCACAATCACCGACCTTCAAACTTTGCAATATCTACACGGAAGTTTACAGCTTACTGCATTTAATATTATACTTTGTTAACAAAATTGACAACTTGCACCTATTTAATTAAATTACAAACGACGTTAAGAAATGTATACCGATTTATTTCCTCTCGCTTTTTCGAAGTCGACTGAAAAGATCCGTCGAATAGTCCACGAGATATCCCAAAGCGAAGTGAATTCTGTAAAACACTTCTTTTTTCAAATTGCCATCTTTTATTTCGCACCAAATTGAGACGTCTCTTTATTCAACAAAGGACTTTCCGGCTATATCCGGTTATATTTCGTTTCGAAAAATGAAATATTAATAAACTGCGTTCCTTATTTTTTAATACTGAGCAGGAAATGAAATTGTGAATGATGAAATGAACAAATTCCAGCAACTGTTAATTTAATATTTTACCTTTGTAATGATTCCATTGAAGGTTAATGAAGCATTATTTTTAATTAATTTAAACGGCGTATGTATCAACATACCGCAAAGACAACAAGAGGTCAATTTACAATTACAACATTTTAGTCTGTATCTGGTGAAACCATAATTCATACAATTTGCTGTCTCAGTTTAACTCATTTATTAAGACTACACAGTTTGAAATTATTTGTGTCCATAGCAGGGGTTCAAGAAAGTCTCGTGAAGACCGGTCATGGCGCTGGTGGCAAGAAGCCGGTCTCCGACCTCTGAGCCGACGGCGGCGGGACGTGCGCGAGACCACAAAGTACATCGAAACTGCGCTCGTAATAGACAAGGCCATGTTCGATAGGAGGAACGGCAGCACGCGCTCTGAAGTCGTCCATGATGCTATACAAGTCGCCAATATTGCTGATTTGGTGAGTATAGATTAGAATTTTTACATTATAGCTTGCTACTGGAGTTTATAAATAGGTAACTCTTGAACAGCTTAGGTCGACAGACGAGTATTAGAGGATGCTAAAACCTACACTTTCAAGAACTACACTAAAAGTGCCTAACTCCACTAATCGCTATAAATTCAATGACTTCTGTTCTCATGTGATAAAAGTATTGTCAATAATAGACTAACGTTCTGGTCTTCTTCCCAGTACTTCCGCACGCTGAACACGCGGGTATCACTGGTGTACATCGAGTCGTGGCAGAGCGCGGACCAGGCGGACATCGAGCGCAAGCAGGACATCACGCGAGCTATACAGAAGTTCAGCGACTACACCGCCAGGAAACTGTTCAAGATAGAGAAGGACACCACGCAGCTGCTCACGTAAGTGTTTTTATAGTTCTCAAACTCTCTTTGCTATTGAATTGAACATTAACATATTCGGTACCATATCGTGCGCGTGTTTTGTTTCTCATTGAGAATTTTTAGTGCAAACAATCGTTGTAGTTTTTAATATATTGATATTATATTTGTTTAGGCAATCTATAAATTACGTCTAGAAGGTTTCGATAAATACAGAATCGTTATAAGTCAAAATGCATTTTAATTAAAAATGGGACATTCTAGTATGTTTCATTTAATAATAATTGAATAAGTAAGTAGTAATAAAATCCATTTTAGATGTTAAGCTAAGATAAGCAAGGCTTTTCTCACATTTTAATATTTAAAACCAAACGATAACACGTTCGTCTTATAATTTTTTTTATCTTTCTACTTCTTAAAAGAAGCTTCAAGATTAAAATTATAAATTAAACTAATGTTATAATAGAACGGCGAGCTTTGCAAGCTTTGACGTAGAAATGATGCAGCTAAAGCTCTCAGATTATTTCATTTTCAAATCCTTCTTTCTGAAGGTTGGCAACATTTCTTAGTAGATAAACTGCCACACTTATATTATGTTATGGTATCTAGAGGAGTCCCCTAGGACAGTTGTGATATGTGAGCATCTGGTTTTGTGCCGTGACATGTGAGATTTTTTTTTATTCAGACAGTTAATTTCTGTTAAATTTTCAAAATCAATTTCTTTTAACAATATATTTTTTAACAAACACGAGTATTTTATAGTACAACATCTGAATGAAAAGCTATCTATAGAGAGCGAGTCGATTGAACCTTTTGAAGTGTTGGAGCGGCATCAGACATTTCCAAGATTAATCTAGCGAAAGCGAAATCCGTCGCATATAAAATTTGAACGATAAACGTTTCCTACAGCGAGGAGTTCACGTAACGCGTCTGCGATTGACATTTGAAGCAATTTACGATTTAAGTTTTAGCCATTAAAGTACCTTTTGCAACAGCCGCTTATTTTAGGGAGTTATTTTAACAGATCCGCGTCTAGATGCGAACGTGATAATTTCCGACGGATGCCGGATATCCTTTCATAATTTTAAACGATGACAGTTGGAGATGACGATATCACATTTAAGGGTAGCTTTCCCCGTAAAATACGACATTTTGTCAAATTACGTTCATATAAAATATGCAATAATACTTGCAAAGCAACGGCACGCACAATTGACTAAACTATCATTACAAAATCGCATATTCCCTTTATTCCTTTAGCGAACCCTACGACAGCCCTTTAGCGGCCTTACACCGTCGCCCGGCCCTCCAGCCCTCGAGACGAATCGCAATCCAATTTGCACGCAATTCATTTCCACACGAGCTTGCTTTTACATGCCAATAAAAACCTAACTCGATTACACGACACTTTAATTACGTCACATGTTAACTGACCTGCGAATTCGATAATTTTTCTTTATATTTTACATATTAATCAATAAATGCCAAAACTATCATCACCAGCTCGCTATACGTCCCCAATGAGCGGCTCGGAGCCAACCTTAAGTTAGGGGTGACTAGGTCTTAGTCAATTACGTCCATTTCGAGTTGGTTTCCAAAATTTTTAATATAAATTTAAAAAAAAAACGCTGATATTCGGGTGCTATAGGTCTCTTGCTTGTCCTGTTTCCCTGTTCTATTTTTTTGTACGTTCAACGTGACACTCATACAGTACATATGTCATACAAAGACAGATTCCAGTGAATGTTTGAAAGCTGCAAACTTGTCTCGATTATATGCTCTGTCGAACTTGCAACCGCTATGTGATGTCTTGGTAGTAATTTGGCAGTCGCCGGTCGCACTGCCTTGTTAATAACTTTGTCTAGAACCAGTTGGATTCATACTAGAGAGCTTTCTAGTTTGGAAACAATGGTAATTTGATGCCAACCTGTTCTACTTCTCTATTTGTGTTGAATTTATGTGATTTGACTTCCTATAACTGTTTTAATGTCGCCAAATTATTTGTTGAAGATCTGAAATATTATATGTAACATTAGATTTTTTGCAGTCGAGTTTTATGATTTTCTAAAATTACATAACTATTTTTTTAAATTCAATATTTTAACCATCAGATGACATTAATCTGTTATGATTTTTAGTAACTTATATCCTTGATGAACAGTTAATTCTGATCTGTGAATTTATTTTTAGGTAAATTCTGAGAAAACTATATATGCAGTACGATATTCAGTTAATCAGAAATGTTCGTAAATATACGAAATCAAGGCGGGTTCATTAGAGTGAGTGTCGTCGCATTGTCGGAGTTCATTTGCTCTCTACAATAGTTTGTCAAGGAATATTGACGAAGCATTGAGTTCGTAGAGGCCGGATTACAAATGAGATCGACTAACAGTATCAGCCCGTAGCTACGGACTCGCCTACGCCTAATAAAACCATCATAGGCATCTACGAACTTTATCACAATGATTCACAGCTTTAACATTGTAGACACAGTGTTTCGAAACTAAAAAACTACCAAACGAATTTTTATTCTCTTAACAATGGATAGACTTTAAGTTTTTATTTAACAATATTTTCCTATAATTGACTGAAATAATAAAAGTGGTCATTGAATAAAAACGTAACATGTAGATATAAAATCGGTCCAGGCGTCTTCGAGTAATCGCGGATCATACAAAATTAGATTATAACGAAATTGTTCGATAGTCAACCTGTAGCTTGCCAGGAGAATGTCCTAGTTAGCTTAATTAACAATGCTCTTTTTGGTTGGAAACTAAACCACACAGGGTCTAGTTCAAACGGAACTAACAGTCTGCAGTTCATTGTTACCATTCAAAGTGACAACTCGACTAGAAACTTCATTACATCTACAATTAGTGCAAAATAACATGAACTACAACTTGATAGCAATTAACATTTCATTTGTTGATGTTACTTGCTTCTATCTGTGAAAATTCGCCCCTACGTGTAATATAAATAAAGTTTACTAGGCTCTTTTAACTTTCTACTATCAATATTTAAGGTCAAAAATGTATTAATTTGCTCCAATTTAAAATTAAGAACAACGCCATCTAGTCTAGTTTAGTTTAAAATAAACAACCTCTAGCCTTCCTTAGAGCGCGCGCACACCTTGAACTAAACTATGGCACAACTGTTTAGTCTCGATTTGATTCCTATGAGCTTATATGGAGGTGCGCACACTACTCGATATTTAGTTGTGCAACTAAACAGTTGAGGCTACGAAACAATCGACAATCGCACAACTGCTGTGTGACAGTTTAGTAAAAGATGTGCGCGCGCTCTTAGGATTATGATTTAAAACTATAATTTTATTCCAGAGGGCTGACGTTTCCGGGTGGTGAGTCCGGCATCTCTGTACCGGACACGATGTGCACGCCGAAGTCAGTCGGCATCTCCGTAGACACCAACACGTACGAGCCGCATCTCCTCGCCGGCACCATGGCGCATATGATCGGACACAATATTGGTACACATTTTTTATAAAAAAACATTCGCAACAAGATTCAAAGAATCGTTTATCGTCAGGTACTATATGCAGCTATAGGACTCTACCATGACACAACTAACAAGACCTTAACTCCCCTGTAGGTAGCAAAATTGTAGTAAGCCGACATTCTTACTAATATTATAAATGCGTAAGTTTGGATGGATGGATGTTTGTTTGTTAGAGTTAGTAGTCTAAACAGCTGAACTGATCTCGATGAAATTTGGCATAGACATAGAGTATAGTCTGGAAGAACACGTAGGCTACTTTTGTTTTTTTAAATTACACGGGTACGGAGTCACGAGCAACAACTAATAAAATATAAAACAGGATAAAAAGCACTATGAAGTTGCCAACTGTCACAGAAGAAATCAGATTTGAAAGGACGTTGAGTATAAGAAGGTTATGTGCTAAAGAGCTCTAGTCCCTCAATACTAGTACCATGGGAGCCGTAAATGTCAAAGCATACGCCCTGCAGGTATGGGTCACGACGATGGCCGCGAGCAGTGCTTCTGCCGCGACTGGCACGGCTGCATCATGGCGCAGTCCATCGTCGGCCTCGAGAATGTGCAGCCATACAAGTTCTCAGACTGCTCTAAAAACGACTACATCAACGAACTTCGGATCGGACAAGGACTTTGTTTGCTCAACAAACCCAACGAGGTGAGTTACTTTGTCACAGCAACTAGTCGCTTAATCATCAATCATACTTCGATACTCAGAGTACTTTAAATGTCACATAATCAGTTTCATAGTGAAGATAACACATGCTAAGTCTTTCTTAGTGACCAAGCAAGGATTAAACGGCAGTAAAACAATATAGAGAAAGGTAATTTCATGTCTGTATTTTGACGTGATTTGGGCGTATTAAACAATTTAATTTATATCCTTAACCAAATAACAACTAAGGAGCATGAAGTTAAATATTTCTTCACACGTATTTTTCGTTTACGTAAGAATCGATGTCCAGTGATAAAGAGGTTAGCCCTCGGTCGCCATTTAACTTGAAATAAATATCTTGGCCTTACGCCAGACCTGAGTTGGATATGCTAAATCTAAAGTGCTGATATATTTTCGCTTCCAAATCGAATTTAATCCTCTTAGCTTTAATAGCTTTCAAATTTATAGTACGCCAGTTTATAACAATATCAAACTTCAGTTAAATACAACATCCATTTAAGAACTTAGTTTGTAAACCAATATTCGACGTAAAATTAAGTTACAATGCTGCGATATGTTTATGTTAAAGGTATTATGTTATTATACATAACATTTAATTCCGCTCATGAGACTAACTAAAGTATTCTATCTAAAACATTTAAAATTAAACTCACAACTTTCATCAACTTCCCCTTATCCTTACAGAGAGACGGCACAGTATGTGGTGCTCCATACTGCTTATATCACTCCCTTCTTAAGCATATCATCTATACTTTCTTCGGTCTTCCTCTACTTCTAAATAATAAGTAAACTCTCATCTTTGCAATCAAAAATAACAACTCCAAACAATACTTCCTACAATCTATAAGGTCCATTATACGAAGTCAAGATTCAAGGAACTGTCAGATTCAAATTCCGCATGTCGAAGTATTCGTTCCATCACAATCATTAGCGGGTTTGATTGGAATGCAAAACAGATTTCCACCTCGAAAATTAATCAGCGAGACCGCTTTGTTTGTCTGCGGGCGCTTTCTTCCTTAATAAAAGTTATGTTAATGCGAGGCCGGCCGCGGACCGGATTATCAGTTCGTTCGCGAATATATAATAACAGGCGCCGAGAGCCCGGACCACTTTATTGGAATAAATTTACATAGCGCACTGCTAGGGTTGGCAAAGGCTATGTTACCTATGTGCAAGAGACTAGGTACACAAGGGTAGTCACCAGTCATACACTCCGCCCTAAAAATAGTATTATAAAAGCCAAATAAAGTGTTTTGTTTTGATTCGTGTGACAGACAAGAGAACGGTTCCTTACATCTAAACACAGTTCTCCCTTTTCTTCCTCACTCTCGGTTTTCTATCTACTTTATAAGAAGGATTGACAATGACGTCACTGACAAAATGCCATTCTCTTTGTACATGTCTCAGGTGCAATATCCGTATACCAGCGTAGACAGAATGTTACATTTGTTCGTTGGCAACCCTGTGTCAGTCTTATGCACGCCTCGCTTCCCTTCGATTCGGCACATACATATTTATCGGCTGATGATTGTACCTTAAAGAGTGTTTTTATTTCTCCGGCTGCGGAGGCACGCACCCCTTTTCTATATTACACGTGTTCAAGGCCGCGTTTGAAAGCCTTCAATCCACGATCGGCGCGGCGCGTTCAATTGCAATGTAAATTCAATAGAGGCGCGTCGAAATTTCTAGACGTTCGTCGATATAAACTTAGATGCGAGGGCGGGCTTTATGGGCCTTTGTGGATTGAACAATGGGAAACTTTTTATTTTTTTAAGGTGTTGGGTGTTTTGTACGAAAACCATTACATCATTTAGATAACTATATCATACTTAGAGAATATGGTACAGCGCCATCTTTTGTTAATACTACATATATGACTGACTTGTCTATACGGCGCAGCTGGTGGTGCACCGTCAGTGCGGCAACGGGCGGCTAGACGAGGGCGAGGAGTGCGACTGTGGCACCATCTCGGAGTGCCACAACCTGAACCCTTGCTGCGACCCCTTCACCTGCCGCCTCACCAAGGAGGCGCAGTGCGCGTCCGGCGAGTGCTGCGAAAGATGCCAGGTAAATGACAGTCAACGTCCATACAGCATATCTAGACAAGAACTAAACTACACTATATTTGCTGATCGAAACGAGTTAGGGGTACTTTGAGCATTCTTGTTATATTTTTATTCGTAATTCTGGACAAAAACAAAACAAAATAGCTAAGACGATGAAAGTAGAAAATTACTCTCATCGTAAGAAGAATAAGTAAAATTGTTTCGCAAATATTTTTGTCGTCCCTCGAGATATTTTTTGCCTCTAAATTCTGTTTATTTAAATTGACATCGCCAACAATAATTTGGTATTCAAATCAATTTCGTAATGGCGTATAATATTTCAGACGCTCATCGAAATTGAGTAACGCGATATTAAATTTAATTGCTCAAGTTATTTTCTGTTCTATTTTAAATATAATTGAAAGAGATAATACCGACTTGAACATTTTATATTAAAGTATCTACTTAAAGGATAAAACCCTTTTTCTTCGGTTTTTAAAAGGATTCAAGGTTTATTAAAAATGTTCTTGAATAAGTTAAACTTATTCTTTAAGTAAATTTCCAGATTATCTTTACACAGCCAGTGACTTTAACGATTTTATTACTATACAATCTCGTTAACCTCTGGGTAACTCATATATCATCAAGTCGTCTTTTAGTCTAGCAGTTTTAGATACAATGTCTTACTGTCTCTTCCAGCTAAAGCAACGTGGCATCGTCTGCAGAGAGTCTTCTAACGAATGTGACTTGGAGGAAACCTGCACCGGGTTATCAGGAGCTTGTCCTGTCGACGCTCATAGGAAGAACGGAGAATCTTGCGAAGCCGGCAAAGGGTATTGCTTCGCAGGTCAATGTCCCACACTATCTTTGCAATGTGAAAGGATCTGGGGACCCGGGACTATCGGCGCGGACAAGGAGTGCTTCGAACAGTCTAACACTAAAGGAGCGGTGACCGGACACTGCGGGAAGGACAGTAATGGACATTACATCAAATGTGACATGGAGTGAGTTCATTTTGTTAATACTATCACATCCACAGACGTATATAGTAACAAAACGTAATACAATATGTAAATACTGGTGACCTTCATAAATGTGAATTGTTAGTTTTAAAGTTCAGTTTTTTAAAATAGAAGAATATTGATATCTTGTTAATTCAAATAAATATTTGCGTTAAAGGAATGTGAGATGTGGGTCGCTGCAGTGTCAGCTCGGCAACCGGTACCCCGTGGTGCCCGGCATGGATGATTACTACACCAGGACTGTTATCACCATCAAAGGCAACGAGTACGAATGCAAGTGAGTCACATTCAAACATTTACCACATATAACATATAGTTGTTGTAGTTCTAACACCACTAAATCACTTTTTGGCTATTTTGATGCCATTCGCTAGAGAATCGGTAGACGCATCGTTTCAGCCTATCAGAAACACGTGTTCTACATCAAATATAACTATAATTAAGTAAACACAAACAGTGTATTAGTTTAGTATGTTTACAAAATTGTGCACATTTTTCTCTCTCCTGAAAAGTTGCTATTTTTGACAATCGTGGTGTTAGAACTTCAACGACGATATTTAAGAAGAAACACAAAGAGAATCAACCAATGCACGACTTTATTTAGTCACTTCTATTTTATCTTTGGCTCCGAGCTGAATAAAAAAAGCATAAAACTGTACTTATTGTCTAATTTGCTCTAACAATTTTTCGATACCCATCTTATTTTACAATTCCAGGGCTACAACCGGTCTTCTTGAGCATTCAGAGATCGGTCCTTTAGGGCTGGTGCGCGACGGCACGCCCTGCGGCGACAATCTCGTCTGCGTCAACCAGACCTGCTCCTCAATCTTTCCTTACATTGATCACACTAAGTGCCCCACTGATCATAACAACCACGAGTGTTCTGCTAGAGGGGTGAGTCTAACGCTTTATTAATAGCAACCCGTATAAAATTGTAAAATCAATTTTATAGTAGAAGGTGGCAAATAAGCTGCAACCATTATCGCTATAGTTAAAAGACCGCTACAC
>LD688941.1:652976-675641 GCA_003118335.3 Papilio memnon
ATTGGGTAACAAACAGTTTTAGACTTGATATTGGAAATATTATATCTGTTTGTATTCTTGCCGACTTGAAATTTAGCCTATTTTTGTTATAAGTTTATTTTTATCTTCACTACTATCGCTTTCTATTCAAACTCTGTTATAAACAGTATTAATTTGCGCATTCTTCTGTTTTCTCTAACACTTTATTAATTTCTTCTTTTGCTTTTTTACTTTCAGGTTTCTCGAGAGGTTTTGGGTGATGGTTTTCTCAAACACAACAGTACATTTAATTCTGGGAGCTACTCTGTTGTCAAAGTGTTCTTTGAATTCGAATACGTAATTGAATTCAACAAACATGCCTTATTTGCGGTTACCATCACTCACAGCCGATCTGCAGCTGCGTCTACTAATTGCTGTCTTATGATTTCAGGTGTATCTCAGTGTGTCTGTACTATTCCCCCTACTGTATTTACTTTGTATTGCTTATAAAAATGCAATTGGCCATATTCGAGCACTGCTCTACCAAATTGATGTAACTTGTTGTTAGTGAGATTTAGACAGAGATATAGTCAGTGGTAGCAAGTGAGGGCAGGGCATTGCTCGGAATGCGCGGACAGCGGGCGGCGCCGGCGCACTAACGCGCGGGCCCCCTCTCTTGCAGGTGCGCACGAGGGGAATAAGATGGGCACCGTGAACATGGTCGTTATGTTGCTCGCGGTCGTGCTCTCCGTGTTCGTGGGGTTCGCCTGGATGGCGTACTGCTTCAGGTAACCGGTATCTCGGTGTTGTCGCGCTGTGAACGTCGTGTCGTATGGTTTTGTCGTTTCGTGTCGTATCGCATCGTATCGTATGTTACCGCACCGCACCGTACGGACCGCGGGGCCACGACCGCGAGCCCGCCGGCGCCGCCCGCGCTCGTTGGGCCCCTCCTCGGGGCTCACCGACCGCAGCGGCTGCGCGACTCACGAACCTTCTCTTTGGGCGCAGAGAACTACCACGGCTCGAACACGGTATTCCTCGTGGCGGTGCTCATGTCTGTGGTAGGGGGGGTATTCATAGTATTTGCCCTGAGCGCTCTCTGCTACAGGTCAGTCGTAGTACACAAAAACTTCTCCCTGTGCCTAAGGTTAGTGAGCAGAAAACAGACCAAAGGTAGTCTTTAAGGAGAAATTTAAATCGTCACCTTCGTATACTTGTATGTTTATTTTAGACGTTAGCGTTGGTGTTTCTTTTTCGTATTCGACGATTGAGTTTATGTTTTGATTATTTGGAGATTTTTGTCGTTTGCGTTGTGGTCGTAGTACTAGTCGGCGGGTGCAACTGCATTTGATCTGTGGTTCTGCGTCCGCGGCGGTCGGGCGGCGCGCCGCTGCGCCTGCGCACTCGCCGCGCCTGCGGTGCCGCGCCGCGTCGCTCGCCCGCCTGCTGCATGCCTACGAGGCTTTCCACGTCGTACTCGAGCGACACCTCGAAGCAAACCCTTAAGATTCTGGGCTCTTGGATGTATGCATTGGCTTATGTGAACTGTGACTCGTTTTCGTTTCCTTTCTTGGTCGGCGATCGCGCTGTCGGGCGCCGGGCGCCGGGACGCCCCCCCGAACCCCGGCGGCGCGGTCGCATCTATATCTTCCCGCCGCCCATTTCCCCGCGCTTTCCGCCTCCCTCGCGCGATTCTTGATCAAAGTTTAACCTTAACGTTAGTAAGACAGCGCGTCCTCCGACCTTCATTGCCGAGGTATGTACAGATTAAAAATCAAATGGAATAAAGAGAAGATATAGATCCTTCGACTTGACTTCACCGACCATCACCTATCAACATCACCACCGATATCTATCAACTCTTGCACGAGAAGCGAATGTGCGATGCACGGAATCTTCTTTCATGCAGCTGTCTATCTAGTTAGCTACGCCTGATGTTCTGTATTTAACGTATCAGTTGGATCTTTCCATTAAAAAAATATAAAATAGATATCATCAGAAGTTTCTTTCCATTCATTTAGATAGATTATGTTCAGTATAATTTTTCATAAATAAATAGCGACTGTCCATCTTCTGATGATATGAGTAGAACTAGCTATTAGAATTAACTACAATCATTTAAAATAGTTAAAGCAACAACTTCGTATTCAAACATTTTTACTGGAAAGACGCTGAAATCACTAAGTTAAGATCAATCTTATAATTATGTTACCATTCGACATCAATTCCCATGAGGAATGAAACGAAAAGTAAAAATGTAGTCAGACTCAAAATCTTTTAATTGTTTTTACATTGATTAAAATATCCAAAAGCGCCAGCCTCGCAATTAATTAAATGCTACTCTTGAATACTATGCACAATCAAAATTCTAGCAATCAGAATAACTTATCATATGTAACTTAAATAAAGTTCTACAATCAATATTAAATCTTTCATAGTACACAAGAGTAAACATTATTGAATTTTGCCAGAGATAAACGAAAACTGATGCCTTAATATTAAGATGTTGAAAAGAAAAAAACGAAAAATATCTAAACGCTTGTATTTTTTTAAACAACCATCTAGAGGAATTGCAACGTCTCTACCAAATTCTAAATTAAAAAAAAACTGACGAACAATTTTTATCACAAGATTACATAATTCTATAGATAAATTGAACACAAATTCATTCAAACTTGTCAAGTATTACTGCGACCAAACAAAGAAAATCATTTAAATTCAATTAATAACCATTAACTGGACTTCTTACTGTAGATACAATTATAAGGTGGAGTGGATAAGGAAGTAAATGATAAAATTCCCTTAGATGGCACATCAATAGAACATAAAAGGCAGTCAGCTTTAGTTATCTCAGAGATTTAAATTCATAACTTTGAAAATTGATTAGAAATCTCTTTGGAAACGAAAACTAAAATCGAAATTTCAAAATCTAGAAATCCCTATTAAATTTGGAGGTGTTCTCGATCCTTTTCATTGGTCCAAAACTCGCTGTTATAAACGTAATCGATTGATCTGAGTGTGCGTTTCCACGCCACGCCTGCATCAGGAAAAAGAGCACGTTGCCGAACTACGATCCGCCGTACGTCAAGAAACCCAACCTCGCCAAGAGCTTTCCCGCCGGCTCGACCACATCCAATAACTCGCAAGAGGACATCTCCCTGGACGGCGGGAAAATGCACTCCTTTAACAACACATTCAGGTACGATATCAACAATAACTCTTCTATTATCTATATTTAGATAAACCCCTGTCTCACTTCCAAGTTCGTTAACCACACTTGACATATTTGACGTAATTCTAATAATCTCTAATCTCTAATACTACATCTTAATATTTAAAACTTTTAAAATAAACAATTCAGTTTACTACAAAATATTTATCACTTTTCTCATTAATTCACAACATTCTAACGGCTAACTTTTTAATCTTAAACGAGTTTCAGATGACTTTGATTGTCTGTTTTTATTTATCTTTCCTTTTTTTCTATATTTGTCTACTTTTATGTTGTACTGAAACGCGGTTATTTCTATAAGGTTTTATTTCTTTTTCCGAAAATTAAATTATTGTTTCCTCTTCTATACGGATCTGGTGTTCTCAAACAGAAATCTTTTAAGGTACGTCGACGCTTGCCGCAACTCTCTTGCGCCTCACCGCTCTTTGACACTTTTTTCGACACGATTTTTGCTTTTACTTCACTGAGCTTAAGAATGCTTTGATGATTTACACATTGAATAGTTCTCCTTTAAAATCCTCGTTGACTAGTTTTTAGTGTGACCGAGCACATTCACACATTAACATACACGTTAAGAGACACGCTTTTGAGTATTTCTCTCTATTGTTCATGAAAACTTTTTTCTTAATTGCATTGATTTACTTAGATTAAGACTGCATTATGAGTATTTACTAGTGATTTCTTTATGCTACATTCATACTTACGATTGACAATATTGCTCAGTAATCATAACTATGACAAAAAGATATATTTTAAAAACTTTTGTTTTAATAATTCGAGTAGTTTGGCACATTGTACATATAACAAACTACTCTAATTTAACACGACACAAATAGGTTGTTGACTTTTAGTAAAATTTAGATTATATTACAAAGGAAGACGAAGACCGTAGAAAGTATGGATGGATTGTGTGAAAGAGGATATGCTTAAGAAGGGAGTGGATTCAGATATGACGGCTGATAGAAATGTATGGAAAAGTAGCACATACTGTGCCGACCCTCCGTAAGGGATAAGGGCAAGTTGATGATGAGCGCCACAAAGGGCGAAGAAAATTCTTAAATAATATGTTGATTCAATTTTGTAATAACTGCGCAAAGCTGCGAGACAAATATTTAACAAATTAAATAAAAAAAGAATCTTGTAAACTCATCATTATTATCATTATTTATCATCGTTTATCGTTTGTAAATGAATAATAACACACTAAGAAAGACTAACGCGGACCGTATTCGGTGAGAGAAACGGTACGATGAATCTCATTGAATAACCGTAGAAGTTAACTTAGATGTAACCCAAAACCCTAATGAAGGAGTGTTACCATCACACGAGTAGCATTAGGTTTGCAAAGCTAGACATTACATAGTACTAGTACGTAGGTATAGATCATTTTAAGCCTTGACATTTTCAGCCGCGGTGATTCTCAGCGCGTGATCTTCAAACATGGAAACCACATGTCGGGGGCTGGCAGTACTAGTAGATACCAGTAAGTAGATTGGTTAAGACAATGACAGAGTAAGGACCTCTACGCATTGTGCGGGTAGCCAGAAGTTAGCCAGTCCGCCGTCCAGGTGGTCCAAGTATTGATCTATTTATTCGTAATGCTACCGGTTACAAACTTCCAGTGGGATTGCTATAAACTTACTATACAGTTAATGCTAGTTTGCAGTAGTTTTCTAGCCAACATGACGGCTGACCGCCCCTTAATGCGTACGTGGCCTTAGGGCATTGAGCATGGCACGGCACAGACCCTTTAGAAGTAGGCACCGACGTTTAGCCATGCCATAAAGAGACTGAGGGCTAGAGACGGCATAATTAATTCAAACGGTTAATTAAAGTTTGAGTATACTGGATAACGTTGGCATCGCGGTAAAAAGTTGCCAAAAGAGCACATCCATTGATCATACATTATGCCATTGCCCATTTCATTTCATCGAGCGCTTTACGCTTTGGGGTTATTTAATAATAGGTATAATTACCTATATGAAACATCGGTTTAAATCTTCTAACCTTTTACATATTGTCATTATCAACAACATTGTCTATTTTGCAGAGATCACAAACAAATGAAACGTGTTCATTCCGGCAGTGAAGACGAGCCCACGCATTCAGGTATGAAAACTACTTTTTATATTTTGGAACGCAAAATTAAGTGGAAATATATGTTCTTGTTGACTTACATCTTGAAATAGGTAATTTCGCAGTTATCAATTCCATTTCATCTCTTTTTCCAGGTGAAGAAGACATAGCATTCATAGATGTAGCGCCCAACTCTATGGCCAAGCTTCCAGAAAAGGGAATCCTCAAAAAGCACGGCTACGGCGCAGTCGACGGCAAAGACAAGTGGGGAGATGACTCCCAGTCGGAGCAGCTGGAGGCGGGCTCTCAGTCCGATGGACAAGAACCTACGGGCGCTGTCGCAGACATGGAGTATAAGTTTAAAGTTAGTTTTGATGATTCGCTTTAAAGTATCGTAAAAAATCTTTCTTTGACATGTTTATTACTAAATAAAAACATATTCTTTCCAGGACTTAAACGGTTACCACGAGAATATAATCGTCGCTCTGAAGACCGCAGCGGCACAGCGCGCCAGCGGACAGGTGGCGGTGGGCTCGGGTGACCTGCGAGCGCTGCAGGATTACGAATTCAAGCGGGAGCGCGCGCCCAGCGCAGAGAAGATCCACGAAGCAGAGTTGAGGCGGCAGCGCGCTGGCGACGAGGAGGAGGACGAGGCGCCGCAGTGCGGGCCCATCAGGATCCGAAACCTGGAAGACCTGATCCGTCAGCTGGAGCACCACTCCAGCCGGCACATGAGCCCATCAGGCTCCGAGGATATACGAATGTCGGAGACTGAGGCCGACAGACATTACAGGATCGAGCCAGGGGAGGTGCCCGCGTTAGTATGCCTTTGTAAAACATTGCAGTTTATACCAAGTCCTCATGAATATCCTTGGACATTTAAGTCTGAGATCTTCTTATAATCAGTTATTGACAATATTTTGATGTGCTCTCGATGCATCAACTAAAAGTATACACAATCCTAGGCGCTGCCGAGGTCGCCCCGGCGAGGAGGAGTCGCGGTTTGCGTACCCCCGCTATCGCGGCAGCGCGCGTCATCACCCGGGCATGTACGCGGGTGGACCGTCTACGGCTGTGATGCACGGGGCGCACGGGGCGCACGGGGCGCACGTGGGGCACGCGGGGCACGCGGCGCACGCGGGGCACTCGCGCGCCCCTCCCGACGACGATGCGCTGTACGAGACGGCGGACGCGGAGCGGCTGCGCGACGCTCCAGACAGCGAGAGGTGAGCATCGCATTCAATGCTTATCATAACCATTTGTAAATTAATAATGTTTTTCTTCAACTACCTTTCTTTTACAAAGAAATAACTAACGTTACACCAGGCACGATGTGCCTTTGAAATGAGTTATATTTAGTATATATAATATATACATATGTATACACAAATCACTATCACAACAGTAAGTATTGACAAACTAATTCAATGCCACTTATAATAACAACTTCAATGACACATGTACATCAATATAACTACTTGATGTAAATACATGTTAAATAACACTTTGATTGCAGCACCAAGACATTGTGCTAGGACTAACCGGCGGGCTCCACGGTCTAACTCTTCAACATACTAAATTTTAATGACGAAAAAAAAAACAAAATAAGAGTGTTAGTTTAATCTAACATCTCTTGAGAAATTCTAAAATCTTGAGAAGTAAAGCAAATTTATTAATATGTCTTGTAATTGACCGCAATTTGATTTAATACGATTTATTGGAATTGGCGTAACGCGCGGAGAGCGTAGACCCGGGAGCCCGCGGAGCGCGCGCCTGCACTGTCCCTTCCTCTTCTCTATCATTTTCTAGTGATGAATTTATTCAAGCTCAACAACAGTTAGCCCGGTGGGCGAGTGAAGACGCGGTGCCGGCGGCGGCGCGCGAGTACTACCCCTCGCCGGCGGGCAGCGAGAGCTCCGGCGCGCGGCACGGGCCCCACGCGGCACACGCGCCCGCCGCCTTCCCCGAGTACAACCACTGACCCCCCGCGCCCGCCGCCGGGCCACGCGCCCCCCGCGCCCACCGCGCCCCCCGCCGGCCACACGTAGCCCGTTAGCACCGCACCTAGAGCGCGACGCAGCGTCGCCTCTCGATACGTATTTCGGTGAACTGTAAATATAATGCACATATATAAACGATATGACTGAAAACTATAATATTGATGAAGCTAGTGTAGCCGCGAGGCGAGCCCGCGCCGCCCGGGCCCGCGCCTCCTTACAATGTTTATATTCGTTCCATACAATCGATACGCTTTACTCTTATTATATGTTCTGGGGGCCCGCGCGGCGCCGGCGCGGCCTGCATCTCTAAAGTAGCTTTAAGGAAATCATCATTGTACGGATGTAGCGTAAGTGTTGTGCGGAGCGACGCGCCCGAGCTCGCGCCCCGCCGCGCCCGCCGCTCGGGTGGCTTCCCATTTAGATAGGCCATTAACAAATTGAGCTAAATGTAACCCTAAGCGAAGCTTTAATGTCTCAGTTTGGTGAGCGCCGCGACGAGCTCGGTCGCGTCACTGAACTGTGAGAGTCTTTACATTAAGTTTGAAGTTTCGGAACGTTCACGGTCGTGTCGCGCCGGCGCGGCGGGCGGGGGCGACGAGCGGGCTCAGAGTGTACTCGACTCGATGCAACCGTCCCGGAGTCACCCCCGCGCGCCCCGCCCCGCACGCAGCGCGCGGCGCCTCGCTTAGGGTGCTCGCACACTGAGCTCAATGTGTAACATGATATTGTAAAACAAAAACGTTCTAAACACTTTTGTTAAACGTCGTTATATTTTATAATAGTTTGTTAGATAATAAAATTACTCTCATACAATAAAGTTTAATTTTACAAGTATTTATATAATTTGTTGATTTCTATACGAGTATGTATACACGATATATTGTAAAATGGATATTTAACGTTATGTAATAAACGCTATTTAATATTTTAAAGCTTCAGTAATTGAGAGCCCGTTCTCATTTAAAGGGTAATAATAACACCAATTTATCGCTCGAGACCTCACACTCAAGTTGAAAACAATAAAAAAATATGATAGTAAATCTAGTTTTGAATTTCTCAAATTAGCTCTCGCACACCGTGCACTAGACATTTTTATATCTAGCCCATAATGTACACAAGTTCTAAATAGATTCAGTATTGTGAATAAAGATTATTTCGAATTGTATCAAAATATACACTATATAATGATGTTGACGATTGTATTGACTCTGAAACGAATTTACGTCAGAACATAGGAAGGTGAAGAGTCAAAGTGTTACTGTTCAGTTTACGTTTGTTTGTTTGTGAACGAATTAGGAGGTTATTGTTTCCATTCGGAATTACGCTAGGCTAGGTGGCGCCGCCACGGATATTAATCGTAGGTTAAAGTACAGTTAACGTATTGAATAGTGACCGAATCCGGCTGCGTCCGACTGCGCCCGGCTGCGTCCGGCTGCGTCCGGCCGTCGCGCGTCGGCTCTCAAGTAAATTAATCCCATTAGATATTCGTTATGATAATTAAGAATTGAATAGTTTCTATTGACGCGTACAGTACAGGGTAGTCGTGATCAGTACTGTGTGCCGGCGCGGCGCCCCCGCCCCGCTCGTCGCTCGCGGGTTCGAGTCGCTAACGACACAACACTGCCTATAAATGATGTAATTAGAAAAAAGACTAACCTTTTTGAATTAAATTAAGAAACGTTGTCCTTTACATTATATGTAATCGTACTAAGCATTCGCACATTTCACCTCATACTGATCCGTAAACTATATAAATACCTAATCTGAATTCGTCCTGTTGTTGTGACTCCTAATGAATCATACAGATAAATCAAGTAAACGTAACTTCTCCACTAAATACATCATTATAATTTTGAATAATGGAACTATTGTTCGGGATATCTCAGTTTCATATTCATATTCATGCATTACTATTATAGCTTTTGATCATAACCGACATCACCTGAAAACTTTTAGAAGCGCTGTCAAAAGTAGCATTATTGCTTCATTTCTTACAAAAAAAAACTCATCTAGTTTATCAAGCTTGCATTTAGTAAAGGACAACTCATTAGTTTGTAAAAGAACCCGCATCGCCGTCGAACAAAACCGAAACGCTCAAGCGACAGCAACTGTGACGAGGTGAGCGGGGAGCGCCGGCCGGCGGACGACGCGTGTGCGCACGCCGCTAGCTCGGACTCGACTGCGCTCGCGGCCCGTATTACCAGGGCCGTAAGGGTGATTTTGAAGCTGCACAGATCGTACGTAGGCCTAACACGTCAATTGCGGACGGCGCGTACACCGCCATTGCTCAGGGCCGTGTTCCGACCGCCGCGGGGCGCGCCGAAGGTACTTAGGGAATTATTGTGACAACCCTTCGCCCGCACCCCGCTGTCGGCCGATGACGACCTGGGTGATCGTCACTGAGGGCTTTTGTATCGTACCAACTGAATTCATGATATCGTGATTTAATACTTTATAATTTGTAGATTTAAGAATAGATAGAAAAAAACGCACATAAGTTTTACTCGTTTTATTAAATCTTTTTAAACATTTTTTTATGTTACTGTTTTCATAGTAATGAGTTTAAAATTGTGCTTAAAACGACACGTCATTCTCGCTTGCACGGGTTAAGAAAACGACTCCCTGGTCAAGTTGATGGCGAGTGGGTGTAATCCTGAGAAAAGCGAGATGAGTATGACGTATTGTTTTTTTAACAAATTTATGTCTTTATCCTGTTCAATTGGCGGCTAAGCGACGACAAGGTGGGGCGGTGCGGTGCCGCGTTGGCGAGGAATTGATAAGTGTGCGATAACTTTAAACCCGTCCTCTATGATCTATACGCCTAACGCTGTCCCACGCGCTGTCCTTCGCAATTTATTATAGAAAATATGCAAGGCGCACATTAATATAAGTTGTCTATGTTTGTATTCAAAATAAATTATTAACTAAACTACATAATAATGATGTGATTATGTTAGAACTTACGTTGATTTATGCAATCTTAATTAAGTCTTACGTACTTTTTAAACTTGTGTAAATATTTCTTATTATCTCCAAATTACTTTTATTTTATTATTTGATATCATGACTTCGGAAGCGATAGTAGAGTAGGAATTGGCTGCAAGTATCCCGGAATCCCTTTTGACTTTGGGATTAGGAAGCAAGTCTGACCGTCGGCTTCCACTACTGAAGCACATGTACAAAATCTTATTATTATCTCTATTGTTGTCAATGACAATGAAAGAGATGATATAATGTTTTTGTTTCGTGTTTCTGTTGTGTAAGACCATGTTTAGAATTGTAGGATATGCGATGACGTGCTCAATAAGTTATTCTGACAAAGATGGCGATCACTCGGTCGTAGAACACGCCGTACTAAGTAGTTATTTAACGTTAAGCGATATTATGTAATATAAAAATACGAATTTTAAACGAAACAAAAAAAAACGTTGAAACGTTGTGTCATTTTCCGTTTTTATTTTTTGTCCTTGTAAATATATTAAAGTATATGATTTATTAAATGAATGTAACATATTAATAATGAAAGGAAATAGATGAACACAAATTTTATTGACTTGTTTTATTTACCCTAAACATTTCAGAACAGACGAACTACACGCACGTTACATGGAAGTAGTTCACTTCGCTGTAAGATTTTGGACACCATAATTATTACTTTTTCCATTTCACGACTGTCTTGTGTGGTCGTGGCATTGAACCGGTTGAGCGTTACGTACATGCAGCATAAAATGCATACTTTAACAAATGTTATTTGTTTAAAGAAAGTAACCAAATATTTAATTAATCTAATAAAACAACGTTCAAGTTTATCATTTATTTTCACACAGATACATCAGTACTTTCACTTTTCCTTCTAATTAAAAACTTTGCGAAGTCATCTTTTTCGGGATCGAACGTGGATTTCTTGTCGCACTGCGCGGTGGCTGCCGCCTGCTGTATTTGTTCACCGAAAGCTTTCACGTCTTCCTTCAAGAACTCCACCATGTATTTACGAGTGTCCATAATTACTACAGCATCGTCTCTCGCCATCGACCACACGCTAGGCTTTATGCGCGGCAGCATATTCTGTCCAACGAACACACCATGGAACAAGCCTTGGAAAGGCGGCTTATGAGGATACTGGTCCAATGCAGACAGAGAAAGAAAATGAACCTTACCATAATCAATATTAATGTAAGTATCACGGTCCTCTCTAAGCAGTAACGGTGCTTCAGGCACACTCTCAGATATCTTGGCATCGATCTGGCTCATCACCACCAGACCTAAATTCTTCTCATCCTCCAAATTCATCGAGTTAACATCAAACTTCTGACGATTTTCAAGCTCGTATAGCATTCGCATGACATTACGCTCCGATATATCGGTAGATCTCTTAAAATTAGCGCCCTGGGTGGTCCGCAACATACCCTTATCCTCGCAATCTAAACCATACGCGATGTATGGTGAAGTCACGATATCTCCTAGATATCCACGATGCAAGTATCTCTCCCCGCACTTGTACACACCAGCTGCAAACGTAACATTGGGCCGACATACCTCAGTTTCCAGCCAAGTAAATGGCACACCATGCTCCCTAAAATGCTTATACTCTTGGAAAGTTATTTGCTTCGCTATTTCTCTCAGGCGCATGTGGTAGTCCCAGTCGTAGACGCCCGCTCTGGTGTCATATCGCAAACCGAGACTGTGTCTCACTCGATGCTCCCAGAGCTCGCACGCGTTAAACTGATTCGTGTTTCCTGTTGTCCAAAAATTGAATAGATTTTCTATGTAGTCCCTTTCTCGGTATTTCATCTGGTCAATCGATATGCAAGGAAGGAGACAGCTCATGTATTCAGTGTTAGTAATCATGCCAATCAGTTGACGCGCCTTGGCGGTTAAATACCTGGATGTAGGGGGTCTAAGGAGCATATTGCCATATACTTCCAAGAACCGCCTGGTCTTTTCGAGTAATCCGCACTTCGTCGTTCTTTCTAAAGCGAGGGACATTAATAGAAGTTGTCTTGCGATGAGCTCAGGACACCCATCGATGACGAATATGTTCATATAACGCCTGGTGTGGCGATATGCTTGGGCCAGAGTCTTGATAAGATGTCGTGCATCACATCCGCCGATGACTAGGAAGTTGAGCTCATACGAATTTTCGTCTCCATGTTTTAAATACTCCTCTTGCAAATCTAGCGCTGGACTTGTCCCCCAGAACATTTTTATCTCGACACAACGACGATCGACTGAGAAATGGCGAAGTTGTCAATGTCATAGCAACGTAAATAATCACTGAAGCGTGTGCAGTAGGGGGTTGCCATGGTAATGAGCTATTTGTGACATCGAGTTTTATTTTTTTACTGCATTCCTGGAGGATGCGCTTGGTGGCTTGACCTGATAAACTAGAAAGCCAGTCAAACGATCAGCTGGATATTGATTATAAATAAAGGTAAATATATTTATAATGTCCTAGTAAATAAAATGTACTTAGTTATATCGATAAGTAAAATACCTAATCTATATCTATATCTATACTAATATTATAAAGAGGAAAGATTTGTATTTTTGTATGTATTGAAATAACTCAAAAACTACTGGGCCGATTTTAAAAATTCTTTCACTGTTAGAAAGTTAATTAATCAGTGAGTAACATAGGCTATATTTTTTTAATTTCACGCGGGCGAAGTCGCGAGCAACAGCTAGTATAATAATATGATGTAGTTTGTAGTCTAATAACAGTTGCAGTAATTCCCTTTTCAGTTCATAAACAAAGTTTAGTTTGTTGCGGATGGTTTTAGGGGCAAGCTTGAACGAAAGGAACAAAACAAAATAAATAAAATTGATGTATTTATTTATATTCATTTAATTAAAATAAATTCTTACAATAAATGCCTCAGTATAGTAATAACAATATCGTTTAATAAAACTAATTTGTTCTGTACAATATAACTATTTACAGCTCTCCTTCCAGTAATTAATAGTATAAATACTTACTATATAAAATAATTACTAGATAAATAAATTAAATGTATACTTAAGTCTTTTAAAATTATTAAAATATTGATCTTAATCCAAGTTTACAAAACAAAGAACATTAGTTTTAGGAACATATATAGTAAAAATTTAATAATTTTAATTTGTTCAATAATGAAATAGTATTTGTTTGAAAAGTAACGTACAAATTTAAGCCTCTTTATATCTGTGTTTGTCGTAGTTTAGTTACTATTAACCTGGGAAGATAAAGTCATTAAAAATCTCCATCACACGCACAATCTCCAACCTGAACAAGCTGTTATACAATTAGAAAATGCCCTTTAAACCATATTCAGTCCCAAATACCTGGAAATTTTTCATTCTCTGAAGTACAAGACTAGATTTGACTACATCTACCGAACATAGTAATGGAAATTAAAATTATAACTGAATAGAGCATTCATGTTTTTGTGTGCATCTTCTAGACATACGCTTTGACCTTCGTCAAGAAAATCTGGAATCATCTGGAGATGCTAATGACCTAGGTTTAGAATTTTTCGAGTCCATCAATGCTGGGTTCCCTCGCCAGCCGGCACCAGTGCTGCGATTAGAGTACGTGGAAGAAGTCACTGGTATCTTACGAGTTTGTGTAATCTTCAATTTATTTAACCACAAATCTCTCGTCTTTTTATTCCCTAGCACAAAGAATAAAAACAATATAAAGCCTTGCAAAGTTACCGTTAACGTAAAAAGATATGCTGCTACTATATTAAAAGCGAACAAACCGAAAATCCACGGCAATCCGAAAAGAAACACGAGTAAGCAACTGACGGAGGCACAACGCAACGCTTCGTTTGAGTCTCCGTGCCTCTGGATCCTTCTAGAAGCGAACACGGAACGAACTATCAGACAAAATAGCGTCCAGTTGGCTAACAACATGATAGCTATGGGCGCGTACACCGCGAGCCATAGAGCGAGTCCGGAAGGATAGCAAAATGCACCACTCGGTGTCTTCTCCTCAAATCGGCCCGCATAGGAGTGAGGGGAGATCGAGAGAAGGACACCCACGACAGCACAGGGAGCGCCCCAGGAAAAAGCCGAGGCTCTCAGCAGCTTGTGAGAAGCATCTCGAGTGAATACCAAAACCAGTCTTCTGTATGATAATACAGCAGCAACTAGCATCCAACAGAAAGAAGCTAAAACACAATAATGTAGAGCGACCCCGAGCAACATACAACCGACGTTGTACTCATTGAACTTCACAAAAACTACGATTAAGAAACAAATGATCAGGAAAAATACAGCTATACAGAGCTGCAGCCAGATCTTGTTACTGTAGTCTCTTCTCCAAGATCTGAACATGGCGGCGGTCACACCTACCATAGAAAGACCTAAAAGTGATATACAACAGCCGATTATAGATAGTATTTCTAAGATATCCTCATTCCGCTGTGAGAATACGGATCTGGGGACGAGAATTTCAGCGAAATGAGTAAGATGATCACATCGGCAGGTGTCCATCAGCCCTGCCTGTGTGGCTCTGATGAAGGTGCATCCTTCTTGAGACCAGTAGCCGGTGCCGTCGTCGAAGAAGTGCCAATACGCGCAGGCGCGGCTGAGGTTTCTGTCGGGATCACTTGTCAGGGGGTTGATATGAATATCGATGACCTGCCAGAAGAAATCAAAGCTTTTACATTATACTTTTTACTTAAAAGTTGTGTTTGTTTCGGTATCTAAATGATACTGACCTCTCCATTTCCGAATTGTGTGATATTCTCAACATTAACGCTGAGGACTCTGCTGTTGACGGAGGGTCTGTCGTGTGCGGAGGCGAAGGCGCGGTCGTTGCGGAACACGACGAAGCTGATGCGTCGCGCCGACTGCGCCACAGACTGCGGCAGATGCACCACCGCCTCATTGTCTTCCACGTTCAAAGTCGAAGAGTTCAGTTCTTCTGTAAACATTGACTGAGCTACTAACTAGAATAAAAGAGAACGTCCTAGAAAACTCGGGATAGAATACCTGTACTGTAATCAACATAAAAATGTAGTCAATGTAAAAATGTTAATAAAATCTTACCTGAGAGCACTTCAAAGGAGTTTTTATCGAATCTAGTTTCATTGCTAGCGGCTATCCTCAACCCTCGGACGGGGTTATTGGGTTTAGCGTCAGCCATCACGAGGGCGATGTTGCCCCTCACTGCGGTTGCGTTACCCGAACCGTTCAGGTATACCGCGGAGCCCAGCTTGTCCAGCATGTGGAGAAGTTCCCCGGGGATATCGAGCTGGTCCTCTACGTCTAGGAGGACGTCCACCTGGAATCAAATATAAATTATTGCTTAGAAATCACATAAGAACCATCTGACAAAGTAAAACAAAAACCATCTTGTTCTGAATGTATTTTTCTGATTTGTAATATACGAGTATAAGGCAATATAAACATTTAATAATTTTTTTAATTGTCTCGTTCCATGTGCTGTATTTTATCGCGTCCTTGAAACGCCGCCTACGAAATTTAAATGCAAAAAATCTAATAATAGATTTCAGTTGATATTAATCTCTAAATACGATCTATGTATGAGACATGCGTAAGTCAATATTAAATGAGGTATTAGGATCATTCGCTATTTCCTATCTAGAATTACCTGATCAAAAACTTCACCAATGCTGTCCACCAGGATAGGTCCGGTTCCGTTATTGAGCAGTCGGTCGAGGTCTTCGAGAATTTGCTGCAGTTGTTCTTCAGGCTGAAATTTATACATCAAGAGTTGATAACTTCAAACTTTATATCTAGGACAAAATTGCTTTGAGATAAGTTGCCGAATTCATGATAAGGACTTTAATTCTCCTTAACAGTGATTTTTTTACCCTTTTGTTGATTTTTTCAGCTTCCACCATTGCAAGTCTCTGGCAAAATCTTTAGGGATCGTTCGACATAACTTACCGGTTTTGTAGTAGGCATGTCTGTTGTGACAACTGTTGTTTGTTCTGTCGTCTCCGTTGGAGTCAGAGTTGTGACTGGTGGAAGCGTGTCGGTTGACACAACATCTGTCGTCTCCGTCTGACACTCTGTTGTCGTTGGTTCCGTGGTTGTTGTCGGTCGTAGAGTTGGCTTCGGTCTAGAATATTCTGTAGATTCTTCTGAACTTTCGCTGCCTGGTTCACGCACAAGCGGCTGTTCTTCTCTTGTCTATAATGCGGTTTAGTGTTGTGAGGTTAGTAAGAGCGTGTGTATTTCTGCATAACTATAACAAATGTAACTGTCATAGCATACTTACCATAGTTACAATTAGTGTGAAAACAATTATTAAACATGCTTTCTTATAATGATTTTACATTGATCTTAAACAGATGTCTCTTAGAAGATGAACAAAGTTAAATTATGGCCCTTTTCAAAATGTAAATATGAAATTAGAAGCTCAAGATTGACCATATAGCTATGGAGAAACACTTCTAATATTTTTTCACAAATACACAATCATGCACGTGAGTAATTATTTACAACTGAAGTGAATTATTCATGCTCATAATCAATTCACAAAGGCGTACTCACAGTAGCGCGAGGCTGTACTGTCGGCATCACCAGGTGTACCAAGTCCTCCTGAGACCTGGTGTGGACGCGTATCGTCGTCTGTGCTAGGAGAGGTGCCTTCGTGGTACAACCATCGGCAGCTGTGGTCACCCACTGCACACCTTCATTGAAGTCTCCCACGCATTGGTAAGTTCGGCAACTGGACGTCGTAGATTCACCTGGATATTTGGATAAATGCTATAGGAAATACTACACAGTTGCAAACATACAAGACTAAAAATAAAAGGAATACTATAAAATAGAAGAACCATTTACTTAGAAATAATTATGTCCAATTAAGAAACAATGATTTACGTAATTTTATAGGAAAATTTGAATTGATGGAACTGAGCAAGGTCTCATGACAATACAAATTGTCCTAATTATCGAGATCATTAAAACACTAATCTATCATTAAATTGTCTGTGGGAATCCATTGATTTACTTGGAACATTATTCATCTAAAGTTCAGGGCATTTTTGTAATTAAACAAAAAAGGATCATAAGTTTTCATCAATTACAGCTGAATATAGCACTGTTTGCATTTTCCCTACCAAATATTTATTTGTTAAAAAAATATGTGACGTCCTTAGACAGAGTTCTAGTAACAATGGATTCCCATAGAGGTGTTCACTTGGGTGGTAATCTAATTGACCCATTTGTAATGTTCTTCGTTCTCAGAGGTCAGAAGGTGAGGCCGGATGCGGTGTTAATTGTCATTAAATGTCACAAGTGTCATTTTAAATGATGAATTTGATATTAGTCATTACTTGTAATAAAGTCGAGAATAGAATGATAATTTAAATCTGTCTAATAAATCAAAATAAATTATTCTCAATACTTTACATCTGTGTATTAGGAAGTAAATGATACAAACCTAATTTTAAAGTCGGCACCGAATCGAAACCTTTGCAATAATACGCTGGCTTCATATACTCCACCTCCATGTCTTCCCACCAACACGGCATCACCGGCATCATTTCAGAGTTCAATTCGATATGGAGCAAAGCAGTCCTTCCATCTAAATATAACCTCTTTATTTTCGAATTATGTATAACCTCTTTATCCTTCCAATCTAAATCTGGTGTGACTGATTTAAATTGTTTTAAAACCTTCTGTGTATCATTCGCGTAAAGAGATTCCTCTCCATAAATTCGTGTATATTTCGTACGATAGAATATAAATTCCTTTAGCTTCTTCAACCATTGTCTGTATGTTTTCTCCAAATTCTCGAAATTATAAGGCTTCTTCAAGCGTATTTTGGTCGCGTAAACATTGCCCACGGACTGCTTCTCTCTGATGAACAGCACCTTGTTGGACTCCGCTATTTGATAAGTCTCAGTGTCAGTGTGTACGCACCAATAGTAGCCGTCAGTTATCGGTTTCAGCTCGAACATATTGGTGTCGTCTTCCCGATGAACCTTGATCCTTGTCGGGTAATGTATCACAGAGTCGGAGAAGCAGTACACGTCACTTTCTCGTAATGAATCGTTCACTCGTAACAATAATTTGTTGTCCCTGTCAGAAAATACAAGTTGCGAATTGTAAAATGTAGAAAATTAATTATTTATTAGCAAAAGGAAGTTTGATTACCTATCAAGTGTCACGTTCATTGTAATATTTTTCATCTGGATGGATCTTTCGCATATCACGTCATAGAATATGTAGGAACTGTTGACAAGGTACCAAAAGTTATCGTGTAGTGAACCGAGCAGGGTGTCCGATGAATGCACGTTGTCTTCAAAGTTCCATTCCGATTCCGGTATCTGAATCGAATTCAAAGTAGATAAATAACTAACGCTAAAGTAACAATTAAAAACGTATAAAAAGAATAATACTTACCTCACAATGATCATCTTCGGCATCATACCGTAACATAGAGAAGTCGGAACTCATAATTATACCCAAAGGATACGCCCGACTGTACCCAGCCGCTTGGAACATTGGATTGTTGGCATTCCTCCAACCTCTGTTCAGAATGGAACCACCGTTCTTCTCACATAGTTCCTGAGCCTGTCTCCACGTCGCCCGGACTGGACCGCCACTAACGCCGGTCAAGATCGATAGACATGTCGGTCTAGGACTTGAAAACCTCCAAGATTCCCACAGATCACCACAACCCTCGTCAGTCATTTCATCTTCGTCTGGATAAGGCTTTAAGAAACAATATCTATAATGTTTCTCGTCACATTTCGTTGCCGTAAAGTTGCTCACCGGGTCTATCACTAAACATAAGTCTTCGTGTAGACCTAGCTCTTGATTATAATTGACATCATAAGTTGATAATAAGAGTCGACCAATCGAACTTGAGTAAGACCAGTCTATGAACGGACCTCCGGGATATAGAGTCTTGTATTCTGTCCATATTACTGTATTTGGATTTACAATATTCAAACTGTTGTACAGCGATGAGGAAAATAAATTGCCGATACAATCGTTGAATATATCCGCGAATACTTCGGGACCCTTTTTTCTGTAACATATTGGATCCTCTTTCTGCTTCGTTAACGCTAACTGAAAGCCCACAGGACATATTGGTGTCTTCAATTTCTTTCCATCGCCTTCGTTAATGTTTATCCAAAATACGAACAAAAGTGGTATAATTTTCCCTATAGATGACCACCGCAGGATCATCTGTAAGAAAAAAATATAAATTTAGAGTCCCAATATTTATAACTGTGACTTCGCCCT
Source organism: Papilio memnon (assembly GCA_003118335.3). Classification (NCBI taxonomy): domain Eukaryota; kingdom Metazoa; phylum Arthropoda; class Insecta; order Lepidoptera; family Papilionidae; genus Papilio; species Papilio memnon. The sequence continues at coordinate 672,459 of LD688941.1, forward strand.
TGGAAAATATTGGCCTTGAATAAAAAGCTAAAATAATGAATTTTCAGGTGGGTATAGATAACAATCGACGTATAATATTTACTTTACCAAATTTTAAATTAATTTTACGCCCGATACAAAATTTGCATAATGGCGTGCAGAATGGCTGATGGTATCAAAACGTTCATCCTTGCTGCTTTTATTATGGAAATCTGTTTCTATTTTTAGCTGATGCTTCTAAGTTTTTATTCCGTATAAGCGTTTTGGGGAATTGATAGGTTACACACAAAATTAAGTGCGGATATCTGGTGATCCTTCGATTATCTTATCAAGTTAACAAACAGGCTGTGATAGTGAGCAATCGGCACTTCACTGTATTGCCCGTATTCGGACATTATCGTCTCTGATTGGTGCCGAACCGTGAACTCTTGGTTATTGCTTTTAATACGTTAAGCTTCTATAAATATACTAACATAGTTAAAGATGTTTTTTTTATCATCAGATAACTAATATAAAAATAGATATAAACGGAACTGGCTGGAACTGGCTTCCGGGGATTTAGCTATTTTTCTTTGGTAGAAAAGTATCCTACTTTATAAGTACAATTAAGTCGTCGAGATCTTCCGGTGGCAATAAAAACTTTAGTTTCCGATTTCCTAAACGGACGACAATTACGCCTCAGCAACTTCTCAACCTTTTGAGGAGGTCGAGCACCGTAAAGGTTTAAAGCAATTTTATAATTACAAAAAATAAAACTTAAATCTTGAACTAAGATAAATTCCAACCACATTGAAACAAAAAAGACTAATCAACTCTACGGTTAGGTACATATAAATACATTCTGAACATGGAGAAACCACGAGTCCCACCAAGTTGGATTAGGTGAGACGAATCGAAGCGTAGATAACTACAATCCGTTATGAATAGAGACAGTTATACTGGATAGCTTGGAGGATTTACTTATATAACCTTAATATTACATAGTTACATATACATAATTTACCTCGATACTTCCACAATCCGCACTCGGAATCAGATGGTTACTTAAATAGTGGTTTAGAGTAGAAATCTGACAAAGGCCGTCTCTTCAATCAGATTCTTGTAGTGGATTTTTTTCTTGTTTGTTATTGATATACGACTTTTTCCGTTCTGAATCATGGTCTGATTTTGGAATTATTCATAGTATTTGTATATGGAATTTGTCGTTCAATTTATTTGTAATATTACAGCTATAGGAATCGTTATCTTTACGAGAATCATCGACGCATATCAATGTTGATTCTGACATCATTTTTTTGGGAAGGAAATTATATGAGAACAAAAAGCTAAATCCTGTTAACTGATAATAAGCAAATTTCCAAGTAACTTTTTTACTTCTATTCTCAATGCTTACAAAATGGAAACCATTGTACAAAGTACCAATTTTAATAAGGAAGGTAGAAGATTTTTTTGTTTTTGTACATTTTTTGGAATTCAAAATCCTTTTAGATAAAAAATCCAGAAGCACAGAATATATTGACGACGTATACGACCTCGTTTTCTATCAGCACTACTATATAAGTTTATCAATTCACAAGTAGCAACAACAAGCCTTATACGTGGCATTAGCACTGCCTATGTTATGTTTCACAATAAACTGTGACTAGTTTTAGTATCTCTGTATATTTGTCTTCATTTGCTTAATAGTGAGTCTAGTAAATTGTACCAAGAAAAAAGGGGACACGGGTTTCTCACTGGAAATTCACGGATGTAATAATTAAACAATAATTTCATCAATGACAATTATCTCAATGTCGCAACGATTGCTGTGTTCCGAGAATATGATAAGACCCAATTAGATGCAAATACCCTTTCCCCGCCCTACCCTTCCCCGTGGGGAAATTGTCGCTGCATTGTGCGACCGCTCGCAGCGTACAATGCGGATTTTTTGCGTGAAACCGAACGATTAATCTCACGTGATGTGGAACACGAATCGATTAAAACAATACTATAATACAACCGTAGTCACGAATGATATTAAAAATGAACACACTATGAGTAACGACAGGACATATCACTTTAAGTAGATCATTGTCAAGCAAAAAAGCTGTATTATTGCCCTTTTACCGTTGACTACTAACTTTGCGAGATATTCGGTTCATCATTCAATATTGTTACCTGAAACATCTGACTTATGACCGGTTTCTCAACTATATTTAATCATTCGTTACTGTTTTTGGTTCAATAATTTCATGAATTGCGTTTCCGTACTACGTAATTTGAGTTTTACTCTTTTGAAACTTAGGTCAACCTACCACTAATGAATCACTAGGTAATTATAAAATAAATGGACTTCAGCAACTCAGCATAAGAAACATAAATCACTTGATTTAAGAGTTATTAAGTTAACGAACGTTACTGACGAAGCGTAACAAGTAATAACTTACTTTTAATCGTTCAAGTATATATTTGCTTTCTCGTCCGATGATTATGGCTGGTCATCTTCTCACGAGCCTCTGAGAGCACGAGACCGAGGCCACATTTCCACAGTCTTCCCACGATCCGTGATCTTGGATGACGTATCGTTTCCGGTGTGACGTCGGTTCCGCTTTGTGAGCCTGCAAGAAATCATAGTTTTTATATAGGAATGCCAGTGAACATGTCATGCTTGGATAGGAATTAACTATCTCATTGATAAGTCTGTTATTGTTGTTTTTTTTTTACAATAGAATGGACCGTTAGAAATTTCTTATATGTACTGTGTTTTTTTACAAACATTCTCTAGTATACTATAATAGAATAAATAAAACGAAATTTCTGAAACTCTTCGTCCAATTTTCAGCATATAAGCGATTTTCTTATTATGTAATAGGTAATAGCAATAAATGGATTATTAAAAACAAACATTTAAATGTAGTAAAAGTTACTAACTATTAACATTAACTTGGAAGTTACTTAACATACATTAAGTAACAAGCTAGCTTACATAATAATAATGCTGTAGTTAATTTTAATGGAGTCATTTATAAATATTTAAATAGAAACAGTGGATGCAATTAATTTTATGATTTATATTTAAGTAACAGTAACTTATGTAACTTATGTAAATATATCTTTAAATTTTCTTCAGTATTTACACTACTAGGTACCGTCTCTAAAAATGTTAAATCAAGACAAAATAATATCTTTATCGTGAACTAGCTGTTGTTCGCGACTTCGCCCGCG
>LD688941.1:675670-694484 GCA_003118335.3 Papilio memnon
CTATGTTACTAACGGATAAATTACCTTTCTAACGGTGAAAGAATTTTTAAAATCGGCTTCGTAGTTTTTGAGTTATTTCAATACATACAAAAATACAAATCTCTCCTCTTTATAATATTAGTCAGCAATAACATTATTTTCGTAACTCCATCATAAACAACGTTAATTAAACCCAAATTATACTTGCAAATAAACGTTCTGTCTTTCAAACAGTCGCGTGACTGAGTCAAATAAATTATCATTAATCATCACCTTGGGCTGCCATTTCTAAGCATTTTCTATCTCAAGGACAAAACCTTACTACATAAAATTTGATAATTTCAAAGTCACGGATCTGAAATTAACGAAATGTTTTGTAACAAATAGTAACAATACGATCGTTGTTTTGTACATATTCTTAATTCTTCGAGTAACTCGATACTCTTGAAATCGGCCGTGAAAATAAATTATAGGAATAGCAATTTCAAAATTATACTGAACTTACATTTTTACTTTTACCGTATCTGAGTTATTATTGAAATGTCAAGCCCATTTCGTAATCTCACGCGATCGATTCTGCGATTTACAAGTGCCATTATGTGATTTATGGCGCACTAGAGTGTCCAGGATTTTAGGAAAAAATAAATAATTCATCAAAGAAACTCATTTGCCAGACATTGTTTTAAGATCGAGTTAGGGATTTGTCAAAATAATGATAACATCATTCTTGTCAATATACATTATAAAACATTTTAAATAGATTGTAAATATCTATACAAATATTGTATCTGAAGACTACCAGCGAAACTTTTAGTGAACAATTATACCTTATAATAATCAGGATTTTTTGTCGGTAATTAAATATTAAATATCCTACAGAAATAAATACACATGGTATTCATACGCGTGCTACTTTTTCTCGCGACAAATCATTATCACCAGTTTAAACCCTGCTACTTCCGAAACATAATTATAGACAACAAGTTGCGAAAATGTACGTACAAATTACGGTTAATATCAGAACAAGTTCGTTCCAAAACAGAATATTGTATAGTAATAACTTTTAATTGGGCACCTCTTATTAGTGTTTGGAACACATCATTGTGTACTTTAGTTGGCCGGTTTCCCAGCTATATTTATTTATTCGTTAGTGTTTTAGATTCGATAACTTCATGAAATTTGTTTCCGAACTACGTAGCTTGAGTTTTACGACGTTGAAGCTTAGGTCAACCTAACACTAATGATTACTAGGTAATGGTAAAATAAATGGAAACTTCAGCAACCCAGCATATGACAGGTAACATAAATTATTTTTGACTGTGAGAGGACTGTACTTCTAACAGCTTTCTAGGGATAGATTGACCTGTTTAAAATTAAGACCTTTATTGAATCTGGTTTCTGGTTGAGTTGGGCTTAATTATATTGTTTTTTCTGTCATCTATACTAATATAATAAACCGTAAACACACACTTCTTTGTTGCCTAAGATGTCAGCAATTACAGCAAATTTTTGAATAATTCTTACACTTACGTCACGCTTTAGGCTATATTTTTTCACGCCATTAAACTTAGGGGTAAATATTTTTGATAAAAACCCTAACGTGGGAGAGAGACCATAAGTTGCTGCCAACATCAAGGAAGCAAAATTGCCATCGTTGTCATTTGTGCATTTGACACTGGCAATTGAGAATATCACAAATGTAAATAATAAAATGAAGTTTTTATTATTCCACGCGGATGAAGCTGCACGCGAACAGCTAGTTTTAATATAAAACAAGAGAGATGACATGTTTTACTTAAGTGGTTATAATACGCGTACATTAAATAACACAAACATAAAGATAACTTAAAACAAAAGAAACTGTACACCGGAGGAACAATTTTCATTACAAGTAGTCATTTCTATAGGCGTTCGTGACGGTGGCGAATAGCCTATCATCAAGGAGACATCGTAAATACTGTAACCATAATAATAAATGTCCCTAAAATGTCTTCCCTATATTTTCAGTCCATTAAAAAACCAAAGATTCCTTAAAAATTGTGTTCACTAATATTTACGAATAATTTTTACTTTCATCGTTTATTCTTCTTGTAAAACTTTAACTGTAACTCACAAACTGACGCCTCTTGTTTAAACATTTTATAGTTAATTATTTATTTATTAAGAATCTATTTAATAATAGCAACAAGGGCATAGTCCTACTTTTTATCTACTGTCCTAATAGAAAAATATTGTCCACTTAATAATGTAGCAGCATTGTTATCCTAGTGGCTAATATTGGGTGCAGTTGGCCGTTGACTAAATAAACATTTTATGGGTACTTCCCCACGTCGTAGTTACACCCGCCTGACGTCAATACATCTTTTACACTGCCTATTGTCAAAACGTTACCTAACAGCAAAATTAAAAAAGTAGAAAGAAGAAACTTTTGCCTCCTCATAAATATAAAACATATATCATAATTCTCGTCCTCTCTTCCTTCTAGTGTTTTCTGAATTCGACAAGTGAAGGGGAGGAGATAGTGGGGCGATTATCCTTTTCTAGCTTGTCCTCTTCTCTGGTCCAATGATAGCAACACATACGTATGTGCAACTCACTTTCTTATAACAGACTAGCTGTTGCTCGCTACTTCGTCCACGTGAAATATAGCCTATGTTACTCACGGATAAATTACCTTTCTAACGGTGAAAGAATTTTTAAAATCGGCCCAGTAGTTTTTGAGTTATTTCAAGACATACAAAAATATAAATCTTTCCTCCTTATATTATTAGTATAGATAACTACATAATTAAATAAAGTAACCATCTAGCTCATGTGCAACCGGATTCCATATAAATGATGAATAACATCACAGGACCGAACCTATAATATAGGATAGATAAATCAGTAACATCAAATCAACAATAGGACATTACTGACAAACTGAAAACTGTTGCCAGTTGCTATATAATACCTATTACGTCATATTTAACATAAACACAGTAAACTCAAAGCGAATGAATTTATATTGTCGTCATAAAACTTTTAATTTAACAGCCTCTTTAACATTCTCGACTAAAAATCGTATTCAACAAATAATATTAATTATGTGCATAACATGGATGTGCAATCAATAATCTAGACTAGGTCTTAATGTTCTCAGTGGGGCGGCGCGGTGGTAAGCAAAGGCGATCCGGCGTCCCACATAATGGCCAGGATGGAACAGAGGGGTTTAGTGGGTATGCCCTTTATGGGAGAATCCCACATAACTCTCGTGCTTGCCCCGAGGCAAGGAGTATGCATAAAGCATTCTCGTCTGAAACAAAAGTCCTAGTGTATCTACCAGTAATAATTTTTCGATTCGAAGTAGAAAGGGCAACTTCCAGCCTCTATCTAGTTACGCCCATGTAATTGTAAAAGTTAAGCGTAATATGATAATTAGATAGTAATTTCTTATGTGTTAGAGAAAGCGGATTCTTCACGACAGACACGTAACATATTCATGTTACAAATACATTGCATGATACTAACAAGATACCAACTTGAAAACATACTCATTAATGTAGTTATTGAAAAAAACAAATGAAGTCTGACTATAACTTATTTCGGGGAAGACACAAATGACACATCAAAAATGGTGATGGCAAGCTATAGGTAACAGTACGGAAATGGGCATTGCCAAGGAGGGCCAAGACCTACACCAGCCCTAGAGAGTCGAATACATGAAAAAAAAGATGAAAATAATAAGGTGCCTATAATTTCTAGCATCTGACCTAGATAAAGCACTCTGTAATTTTTTCTAGGAAAACCCCTCGGTTCATCGGTCTACCTCTCCTACAACGAAATTCAAGATCTTTTACACTTATATAAAATACTAGCTTTCGCCCGCGACTCCATTCACGTGGAATTAGAAACAAAACGAAATTAAGTAACCTTATATTCTTCCACACCGTCCATTACATCTATGCCAAATTTAATCGAGATCCATTCAGTAATTTAGGTCACTAACAAACATCCATCCATCCGTCTAAACTTTCGCATTTATAATTAGTAAGATATTCCTGTCTCTGGATGTCAAAATAAGGTTTCTGTTCGTTATTGTTTGGCTATTCCTACGTAATATTATTTTTGTATTCATATAACTGTACAGTTAGACGTTACTTACGACTTACGAGTAATGATATCTTATCGTAATATTTACGTTTCTATCCTCTCTGATTCAGTCCTGAGCTCAAAGTTACACATGCGGTATGAAGTCATGAACTATGAATGAATTTGTTTTTATATTAACGTCTTTTGTTACTTATCTATTTGAAAAATTCACAACCAAGTGTAACACATCGATTGATATAAATGATTTTAGTTAGAGAAGATTTTATCCGTTTTTTTTATAACAAAAGCGGCTACCTGAATTCACTGAAATAGTAAAGCGATCGCTATCCATAGACATTTGAGTTTACATACGTTGCTGTTGGAAGACTGACAGATAGAGAATAATAACCCCTTTCTTTCCCTCTCCTCCGTCAAACCAATTGTTTCGATAGTCAATGTCCCATAGTTACTTTTAACGTAATTTGTCTTGGTATCATTGATGTAACAAATTAACATATAAGTAAGACATAAATACAAACAAATTAATTGTATCACACACTCACAATTACAACATAACTACGCTAATTGGACAGTAGTAAGGTTTAACAATTAACATTCATAATAGGCTAAATTTGTATACAACACTCTGAAACGTTAATTGTCAAATAAGACCCTTAGTGTAGCTTTTTCATGATAAATCTACACTAAGGAAGACCAGTTAGCAATCATACAATTATATGAAACTAGTACTTGCGACTTTGCCCTCGTGAGATTTAAAAAATGTAGCCTATGTTACTTACAGATAAATTACCTTTCAAACGGTGAAAGAAATTTTAAAATCGGCCCAGTAGTTTTTGAGTTATTTCAATACATACAAAAATACAAATCTTTCCTCTTTATAATATTAGTATAGATTAATAAGGATTCAATAGATACAAAACACAATGACAAAAATAAAAAAAACCTAAAAAATCTTAATACAAAAGTATTGCAGAGCAGACTATAAAATTCTTCGATACACCATCAAACAAACATTTCGAACATTAACGACCACAAGGATCTTAAACGATTACACACCGCATCTCCATTTTTAAATGTTTAAACGAAAGCGTTTCGACTTCGGGTTTTATTACGTTTTTCATATTAAACAGAACAATTGAAAAACAATGAACTAGTTTCCGGTATGCGAAACAGTAAATAATAGTAAAAACCACACAAAAGTCTAGAGATAACTGAATGCAGTTCCTTTAAACAAGTAAATATGAAATACATTTTACTGAAATGACTATGTATCACTAGCTTTCGCCGGTGACTACTTCCGCATGGAATTAAATAAAACAAATATAGCCTATGTGTTATTCCAGACTATCCTCTATGACAAATTTCATTGAGATCTATTCAGTCGTTGAGGCTAAAATCTCTAACAAACATCCATCCATCTAAACTTACACATTTATAATATTAGTAAAACGTAAGATATAATTTTTTCAGTCTGTATTTAAAAAAAAATAACGTTTAACATAATTTTTTTATGTCGTTAATATTTTAATTACGTAATATCATGTCGTTTCATTTTCTATTTTCTTATGTTATGGTGTAAATATATAAACCACATTATTGTTCCGTTATTTAAATACAAAACATCCCCGGACACAATACGGTATGGAATCCATTTACGTATTTAATAACATACGTTATAATAATGTCAAGTTTACAAAACACAAACCATTTTAATTTCAAGAAATAATATATTTCTCGTATTTCATTATTTTTCCGATTATCGAATGAAAGTAATATGGTAAAAACACTTTAATAATGCAGTTCCTGTATAAATATAAATAAGGTTCTGTATAAATTCTATATTCGCAAAGATTGCTTATTAATAATGTTAGACATCGCCACTAATTGACTATGAGTCTAACCAAGTTAGAGGTGACTAAAACATCACACATAGGCTTAGTGCATATGGAGCCACATATCTCTGAATTTCTTCGTCGATATATGCAATTTGTATCACGATGTTCTCCCTTGTAAGAACTTCGGTTAAATGTACATACGGTACGGTCCGGTCAAGCACAACCGAGGCTTATTAATAGTAATTAAAAGACTAAAATTTTTCGGTTAGTAATGCTTAAAAGGCAATTTTGAATGTGGATGGCTACAAAAGTAGAGGAAGACCGAAGAAAGTATGGATGGATTGTCTGAAAGAGGATATACTTAAGAAGGGAGTCGATTCAGATATGACGGATAATGGAAATTTATGGAAGAGCAGCACATACTGTGCCTACCCTCCCTAGGGATAAGGGCAAGTTGATGAATGTTTAAGAGGCACATTACAACTGCACTGATACAGTGTTTATATTGTACTAAGTATTTGTTTATAGACCTACAAGCGTATTTGACCTCTCTGGGAACTTATGTTTATTTCTGTCTACTACATTATAATAATATAGTCGTTATTAGAAACAAAGACAATTGAATATCCAACTAGAGAGGATATTTATGTAACAATACGGAAGTTCTAACCAATACACCACGTCCGCATACGTGCAAGATTACATCTGAAAGCTTCAAACAAAAACAATTGGTATTGTTGTTGAATAAGGCGCATAATCGAATTAACTTTTCAATTGTAATAAATTTAAGCATTAATTTGTTTGCTTCTCATATTTGATAAGCTGTAGGACCTGAAAATTCAAACCAAGTTAGCAGTTATAACATCACTTTCATGCACGTCTTACGATTATTTTTAGCAATCGATTAACGTGGACGGAATCGATTTTGTTATCGGTCAATTAGCGGGGTACGTGTTTCTGTTACGATTGCTCGAGTACGTTGCAAACCAGCATGAGAATGCACTCGATTATTACGTCATAAAGTAAAGAGGGTCCTTACAGTGTAGAATTTAGTGATCGTACATACATTAGCCCCACTTGGCCTGAATTTCAAGACACTTTTTAAATACACGTCTCATGATTATATGTACACTGTTACTAGAATATTAAGAAAGTTACTAGTATTATTACAAGTCTGGATATTGAAATTACGTACCTTGTACAGACAAACATCCTTTAGTTGTCTTATTTTAACAATAAAGAATAAAAAGATGGTGCCACAAATATAATTTACTAGTTTTCGCCAGCGACTCCAACCACGTGGAAATAAAAAACATTAGTGAGTGGCTTATGTGTTCTTCCAGACTTTCCTCTACATCTATACCAAATTTCATTGAAATCCGTTCAGCCGCTTAGACTACAAACTCTAACAAACATCCATCCATTTAAACTTTCGCATTTATAATATTAGTATGACTTCTTGGCTATTTACCGCATTTAAATATTCTAGTAAAAACGCTATAGGGCACAGTCTAATTTGATGCCACTGTCTAGTTTAATAGCGTGGCTTTTGTAGCAAATAGTTTATGGAGCTAGGCTTGTTAATACGATTAGTGCTATAATGTTGGAGGCACGCTGAGTTATGGCATCCAATTCGGACTGGAGGGAGCGCCCTGCGTCAAGGAGAAAGTTCATGCCCGCCAAATACCTACAAACTTTGCGGTATCGACCTTATATAAAAGGAAAATATATTTTTATAATAGACAAAAGAAGAATAATTATAAATGAAATATCTTGTAAGGAGGTGTGAACCTATTATACTTTGTTAGACGGATTTTTGGAATTTTCAAGAATTCTGGAACCTTCTTCAATTGGAGTTAAAAGTGGCACATACTTAAATGGCAGTTTAAAGTCGCAATGTTAAGATATCGTCAAGTGAGATAAATATAATGACGTCATAAAGTATAGTCAAATACTGAGTACGCGTCGTATATGCGACAATAGCCATATCAAATAAATTTGGTAATGTTCTGTCTGTTGATACAGATGTGATATAAAACACGTCGTTATATTAAATATCATGAATAAAGGTAATACTTTAGTTTATTAAGGAGTCGCTTAATAACAAGAAATTTTTCTTCAGTAGAAAAATATTTAGTACACAAGGATAAGACTCGATTGTAGAACATAAGAAATCCGAACCTGCCCAGTATAAAAAATACGAGTACCAGAAAATATTTTTTATAAATATCTAAGAATATTCTGCAATGTTGTCTACTGTTCAGCATTGTGGCACAGTAAACATGGCATTGTTATGTAGAGATATGAAGTACTCACATACTATTGTAAATTACATAGACTTTGGAATGCATAGACCTTCCAATATAACAAAAAAATTAATAGTATATTTAAAAATTAGACCTTGCAATTACAATAGATTTATGTTAAATTCAAATTACAATTGTTAAATAATTTTAATAGAATGTCCGCAAATTCTGTACAATCAAAGACACCCTTGGTGAAAAAATATTTAACGAAATAGAGATGCCATTCTATTATCGTATAGATCAAATAAATCTTAATAATCTATATCTAGGTTAAAAATCATTTAGCGTTGCCAGAATATTCTCAAGCAATAATCTTAATAAACCAGTTAAAATCGCCGTGTCTAAACATTTGTTCTACAGACATATTTGCATAAAGATAACGCTTACGTTACAATAAAGAGACTTACATCGGTTCTGAACGTGCCCACATCTTGAGACGAGAAGTGATTCATTGCTCTACTTACTGCTAACTTGATATTTTATCTGTCGTCCTAAGAGTCCTTTTAAGGTTACTTAAAGAACACTTAGTGTAATTTTTCATTTGACCAGTATATTCTAATTTAATTTTAATTTAAAAATATTAATTTCACATTTAGGACCTGTTCCACCAAATTGAAAATTGTCTGATAAAAATCCAACATGTAAAACATGTGATGTAAATATCAGATTTTGTTCCCTTATCTGACAGTGACGTCATTTAATCTATCTGAGCCTCTATCAGCCAATGGTGGGACAGGCCCTTAATCTTTCATCAATAAAGACTCCATTATCGATTTCTTCTTACAATAGGCAATATATTTCAATAATTAGATTTGAGACACACAACTTTAACTGATATTATCTCTAAAGAATATATGTTAACCTTAAAAATGCATATGTTTTTAACATAGTACTAATTTAATGTGTAATTAAAAGGTTAACAACAAATCGCACGGTCTTGAACCCCAGGAGACCGGCTGGAACTGAATCTACAATGTCAGCAAATCAAGGTAAGGCACTTCGCATGCTAGTTTCATATTATCGTTAAAACAACAATTTTATATCAAAAACAAAACCTTAGGATGTCCTTGGAATTTTCAGAAAAATTATTTTAAACCAGACACCATAGGAAACAAAACTATCATTATTAATGATCTTAGGATCGGGTTCCACTGTTTCTTTAACGAAAAAGTAGACAATGATGTTCAATTGTCACGTAAGTTCACGGGTTTTCTTTAAAAATAGTCAAAAGCGATTATAATGAACATAAGTAAACATCCTGTACAATGGTCCGCGACAAGTTTTTGTGAACGAAATGAAGACGGAGTTTTATAAAGTCAATTATAGGTCAATTATCGCGGCATTGCAAAATAACACGGACTTTAATATATAATAAATATTCATTTTTTTCTGTATTAAAAGTTATTTCCGACCCGTACTTTAAATTTTTGACAAATAGCATTTAATAAGTATGCAATAAAGCTTTTAGAACTAAAATAGCTATTTAAAGAATGTTATTCAAACGATTTATAAAAATAGCCTAAGTTAGGGGTAACCTTACTCAGGAATATGTTTTAAAGAGTTAAGTAATGAGCATACTATAATTACATTTTAATCATACTTTCATACCAATGTTATAAATTCGAAGGTTTGGATGGATGTTTATACTACGTATCTCCAAAACTCTAAATGAAATTTTTCATAGATGTATTCTGGAAGAAGTCATAGGCTACTGAAATTATAAGATATGAATAGATGAAATTGCTCAGTTTTTCAATTTTACTTGCCTTATGAGTAAGATAAGATTGGAACCCATTTTAGACCTTCGAAATGTATTTAGTATGCAATGCACATATACAAAGGGCTTTAAACATTACACTAACAATTATAAACGCCTTTGACGTTGCCCAACACCAGTGGTGTAACTCGACCTGATACCCACACATAAGTGTCAAACGTGGCATGAATACTTTTAAAGATACGGTCTCATAACCCTTTATTACAATATACTAACCAGAAAATAATACAGAAAAACTAATAAAGTGTCTAATGCAATGATTTCTAAAGTGGTTCTGATGGACACCTTACAGTCCATGAGAGACTAAACGTCGGAGGTGAGAGTTTGAGAATATTTGGTTGGATGAATTTTTGTATTTGACTTCACAAAATATTTCTTGATATAATCTTGCTTGTATTAGTAGCGAATAAAAATTATCTTTATTTATACAGTACTTTTGAATCCTGAGACTGTGAGCCACAGTGTCAGTGCCATCTGCAGAACGTAACGACTTATCTTATAATCTTATGATCAAATTGTCCCATTTTATTACGAACTAAAAATCACAAACATTAAGTACCAAAACCACTAGGCCTAGTTTAAACTCGATAAAACTGTGATAAAGTTTATTGTATTGCCCGAGAGCGGGCGCCACGTCATACCATTTAATGACGTCTTTATATCAAGCTAGATAACAGTTGAAAACAGTAAAATGAAGCGTGATTTAACAGAGTTTCTTGTTGAAACTCCTCTCTCTCTATCTCATTCTAACTAATAAACAGAGACCACAATATGTTCATGTACGGTGTTTCGACTATCACCGTTACTGTTCGAACATACTTCTGCGAGATCTAACTTTTTCACTGTTCAGAAGTTTATCAAAACCGCATGTATGGAAAAAGATCATTGACCATGATTAAACTCCGAATGAAGCTAAAATTGTCATTCTATAAATATAAGCTGGTTGGTAGAGATCATAGACAAACATTTAGTAACATTCATCACATTATTTACCAGTATTTACTTAATTCCATATTAATCTGACTTCATTCACGTCTGTTCGATATGTTCTAGAAATGTTTTCGCTTTTGAAGTACAAACATAAACGTACACGGTTATAATAAAAAACACACAAAAAAAGAACGAGACGAATAATGTTTTGAGATTAAAATTTTCTCATAAGTACCAATTGTTTTCAAAACATCTTATGACTGGTTATTCCATCCGCGAAACGTTGATGGGAATTAATTTGGCTTCTATACAAGGTAGCGCGTCAATGAAATCTTTAATTACTAACTGTACATATAGTCGAAATATTAATAAAAAAACATTATATTAAGTGGTATTTGACAAGCGTTTTTCAGCATCAGCAAATTGGAAATAGGTGTTCACCATTTAGCGATGACAGGTACATACGGGCTCGTAGATGGAACTGGAAGCAAAGACTACCAAGAATGGAAAACATTAATCTCAGTCTTCCCTTTTCGAAGGGGTTACCTGATTACAGTCATTAATGGTTAAGTATTTATTTAATTAGACAGAAGTACATTAGTAAGTATTGACTTACGTGTTACTACTTGAACTTCTATCACAACGTGGTACAGTTTATTTAGGACTAGCTTTCGCCCGCGACTACGTCCGCGTGGAATTAAAAAAACAAAAGTGAGTAGCCTATGTGTTCTTCCAGACAATACTCTACATCTATACCAAATTTCATCGTAATCCGTTCAGCTGCTTAGGCTACAGACTCTAACAAACATCCATCCATCTATCCATCCATCTAAACTTTCGCATTTATAATATTAGTAAGATTTAGGGCTAATATTACGTTCAATCAACTTGAATCCCTTTCCTGGCTTTTTAGCATAATCAACTTAAAATTAAGATCCGGTGTTAAATGTTCGTACAAACAAGTTTTTACCAAACATATAAATAATCGTACGTCAGTAAGATACTTCATACGTAAGCATGTAGCACTCATGTAGCACTTACAGTAATTCTTTTTAGTAACAAATATTCGAAAGAAATAAGTTACAGCATTTGAGCAAATATTTAAAAGATATAATATTTCTAAGAAGCATTTATTGATCGACAATTACGCAGTATAGCTGGGATGGCTAATGGCACGCGACACTTAAGCATGTAACTCATTAAAAAAATCATTATGTACTAGAAAAAAATGTGAAGTAAATATGAATAGATAACGCTAGTGATTCCTGCGCTATGTAATAATCCAAATGATCAAACAGTAAAGATTATTTAATGCAATCTATGAACTCATCAAACATTTCTTTAGAAAACTGGCTCGTTGACACCTAAAGGTTTGCCACCCCTGGATACTATAAGAATTTATAAACTTAAGTGTTGACGTCAATACAGATTATTCATTTTTTACTGTCATTTCAAAACAATGAATGATAGTATCAACTTTATTATACAAAATTACACTTAAATCGTTGATACAATAAAAAGCCAGATCGTCTAAAAACATTAATGATTTTTTTTCAGCTAAACGACGAAGGTCTTTCGGAGAATGCCATGTTAAAAGAATTGGTTTTTATCTTAAATGTTTTTCTGAATCTTGAAAAATATTTATTTAAATTATATTATCTATATTTTGACTTGTACTACTAATGCAAAAGTTTAGAAGGATAAATGTTAGTACGTGTCTCCAGAACAGTTCAACGGTATTCGCTGAAATTTGGCATAGATGTAGAACATAGTCTGGAAGAACACGTGGGCTACAATTACTTTTTAATTCCCGCGGAAGGACTATCATGCTACAATTAGTACATAATATTATTAATTATTGAAGTAGTATGCTTACATCCTAAATACCAAATTTAAATAAAATAAAGGTGCACAGACATAGAAAACCGTTTTGTAAATAATTCATTAATCGATTGAATATCATAGTTTGACGAAAACATTAGCATTTTTTTTTAAATACTTTATATCGAATATTTATGCAGATTAACAGACAGCAGCATCATTATGCCTAGCAGTTAGAAAACGTGGCTTTTACGAATCAGTCCTTTACTTCGAATTCGACGTTTAACCGATATAAAGTAAAAGATATTATTTTATTACATTTGTCAAAGGATTGCTATTTGTACCAATTGACAGAATTATTATTTTTTACTCGAATATAATAACAAATTATAATTATTTTTTTAATCTCCTAAGAATAATGCATTTTATAATCAAACTACTTACTTCCAAATGTAATAATATGAGCTTGATTTTACACCTATTAAAATTTAAATTAACGAATTCTTTAAAAACTTGACTCACCTATACTTTCGCGCAGTATTAAAGAAAAATCTGTTAAAAACTTCAACACAGCACTTTAACAGTTATCATGTAAGTTTTCACAATAGTAAACTTGCGAAACAACACTGAAATACACTTATCAGATCACTAATAATTTTATCACTGGTTACGCTATGACATTTGTCAAATTTCCCGCCAACAGAGTTGCCGCGCGCGCGTTTGTCGACGACGCTTCCCTGCTACAGACTGCAGACACCGATTTACTTTTTTTCTGCACACCACGGAGGCTACATGTAAAGCCAAGTGCAAATGAAACATGTCGCTTCAGAATGGTGGCTTATCTTCTAGTGACATTAGACATTTTTATTCGTATTAAACGCCACTTTTGGAAGTTAATTTTATGAAATTATTCTTTAATATTCTCGTGCGTTTGTTCTCATGTCTCCGCGTGTTTGTTATGAACATGACTTTTCTAAGCCGCAAATGTTTGTTTTTTATAGATGGTCGGCATTAAATATAAAAAATAAAAAAGTTAAAACAAACAGAACTAAATAAACAAAGGCAGTAAGAATCATTGGGTTGATAATCAGAAATCCTTGATAATGTTTTTTCTTATTCAGCTTTATTGATCAAGAATTTGGCAATTAAATGCTTAGATCACTGACGAACCTTACTAAAGACGTGGCATAACAAGTAAAGTAGACAGTATACTGTTTATTCATTTTTAAGTGAAATTAGTTACAAAATGTTTATACTGTACGCTTTGTCCAACTATAACTCCATAGGTTTACAGTTCCCTATTATCAAGTACTTTCTCGAATTATAATTTGCGTAATTGTTAAACGTAGATTATTATTTTAATGTCAATTATTAGACAGCTCGCTGGTTTTCAAAAAATAATTTGTATTTAAATGCGAATTTATCATAAATCTGTCTTTAACGAAATGACACATTAAATGGGATATGCAAACGTTTTTTTTTGACCGACTTCCCAAAAGAAGGAGGTACTCAAGTCGTCTGTATGTTTTTTTTTTCTAAAACACGTCACAATTAGGAATATGAACCCAACGAAAAACAATTTGACACAGCTGTATTAGGTACTTAAGTACAGCTTAGATTTAAAAACAAAATAATGTTTTTTTTTTTGGAAGGCAAACGGGCAAGTGTCATCGAGTTACTTTAACAAGTAACAAGTCCTCCCAAATTTTGTAACAGGTAAAGAATGCCGCAAAAATTAATTTCTGTGCCCTTCTCGCATTCTTTACTATTGTAATTTCAAGCCCCACTGCTAGCTAATTTAATAATTTTTCATACCATTCGAAGTGCTAATATTTTTAGGATATTTTATAACTTAATCTCCCCTACATCTCAAAACTAATATTACAATGAAAGTATCTATGGTTGAGTCATAATTTTAAATAAGACAAATATCTATCAGTGCTTCTCAACCGGTGAGCCGCGACCTACAGTGATTACGAATCTAGAGTTTCAGCAACGGTTTTTTATCGTCGTCCACCTAACAGCAATGGCGATAATTACATGGCCCTTATTTCATTATCCAACCCGCTTGTATATGGATCGTTGAATATTTATGATAGTGAGTTTACGAATAAAGTTTGAGAACCACTGGTCTAATGGTTTCGGTATAGCATCACTCGACACACAATCAACTGTATCGGGAGGAACAAACATGTTTATCTAAAACGAGATAAAGTAGTGAAATGTCTTTGTACGATGATAAAGTAAGAGTTATAGACGCTTGACTGTTACGAAATATTCTAACACCTAAATATTAAACCTGTTGTTTAAAAAAAATAACATACTAAGAGAAGACTTGAATGTCGTCGTTATTTTACCCAATGATTATTTTTTACACTGATTGATTGATTGATTGATTCTATTCAGAATCTCAATCTTAGGAAAAGCCATGGCAATTTTTTAAATATCATGGTAACTTCTGGAATCAGTAATCTAATTGATGTAAATTATTCTGGGACGTCCTCTTATCAAAGTAACGCCTGGAAAAAAATAATAGACCTTCTGAAGTTGTGAAAGGAAAGAGAATCAGTATATCAGGGGAGCACGACCCCAAATATATAAAAAAGGTAATCTTACTAATATTAGAAATGCTAAAGTTTAGAGGGATGTATGGATGTTTGGTAATATCTCGATGAAATTTGGCATTTTTTTTATTATTGAAAATTTTACAATAACACAATAGAAGAATGCAATTTTCTTTAAGCATACACGGTGCTTACTTTTTTTAATAAAATAATTATGAAATACGACTACAAATGTAAAGAGATTCCCTTGAAAAGGGAATGGCGTCGCCACCATCGACGTCTACCATATAGTGTCGGAAGTCAAAACTCGCCTATTGGTAAATCGTAAATCTGTATTTGTAGAACAACAAAATTCTGGGCGAGCAACTGTAATTTTTTTATATTTCCAAGTAAATGTAATGTAGTAAAACATAATTAAAACCGTATTATCTTGCCTTGTATTTTCATTTATGTCTTCTGGCAGAAGTAACCGCGAACCGCGATCACAGCGCCAATTACTAAGCCAGCCTTAGGGGCCAGATAAATTTGGGGGACTATAAGTATATCAATAGGTAAAAAAGTAGCAAGGATATTTTTACAATAGACATAAATGCGTAATTACTATTTATCTCTAGAGGACAGAAACAAAAAGTAAAATCACATCCACGAGTTACATTTTTTAGTCTTGTTAATTTTCAGTTATAATCTATATTCTTCCTATGACATCATAGTTCGATACTGTCTGTGTCATCCTGTCACAATTTTGATAGAATTTCAGTTTCGATTGGTCGCAGTTTTCAGTTCGCGGAATGGTACTACAAATTTCACCCTTTTGTGATAAATCAGAACAATCGCAGTAATATAATTAAAATCAAAGTGTTATCCAAATTCAAAGTCATCACCACAAATCAAATATATCCTTAAACTTGAATAACTCTATTTGTTCAGATCTGACATATCGGATTGACAATTGAAAATAAAACATCGGCAGTTGATTTGTAATGGAATCGTACTTCAACTTCTATACAAGTGCAAAGGATTCTGTCGTAGAGGGATACAAATGATCGAGATAGCCGCCTAGATCACTTTGTGCTGTAAAAACGAAAAAGAACTTCTCCGACGATTAACGGGTCTTTTACACGGCGCATGACGGTGTCATGAGCACAAGTAAGAGGCGCGGAGTTAACGGTGCTAGTTGTTTCGTACCCGGAGTGCCTGCCCTGGTGAGCATCACGACGGCCATGTCTGCCGACCTCGCTTCGCTGTTTGAGTGTCCCGTCTGCTTCGACTATGTCCTCCCACCGATATTACAATGTCAGAGCGGGCACCTTGTGTGCTCCAGCTGCCGTCCCAAGTTGTCGTGCTGCCCGACGTGCCGCGGGCCGCTCGGCAACATACGCAACCTGGCAATGGAAAAGGTCGCCAGTAATGTCATGTTCCCATGTAAACACTCCAACACGGGTTGTACAGTTACACTCGTGCACACTGAAAAAGCTGAACACGAGGAGGCGTGCGAATTTCGACCTTACTCTTGCCCTTGTCCCGGTGCCTCATGCAAGTGGCAGGGCGGCCTGGACCAAGTAATGCAGCACTTGATGACTTCACACAAAAGCATCACTACACTTCAGGGTGAAGACATTGTGTTCCTAGCTACAGATATAAACCTACCCGGGGCAGTAGACTGGGTCATGATGCAGTCATGTTTCAATCATCATTTCATGTTGGTGCTTGAGAAACAAGAGAAATTTGATGGACATCAGCAATTCTTTGCAATTGTCCAACTAATAGGTTCCCGTAAAGAAGCAGAAAACTTTGCATACAGATTGGAGTTGAATGGTCACCGCCGGCGCCTCACGTGGGAGGCGATGCCGCGCTCTATCCACGAGGGAGTCTCCTCCGCTATCATGAACTCGGATTGCCTTGTGTTTGATACCTCATTAGCCCAGTTGTTTTCCGACAACGGAAACCTCGGGATAAATGTGACTATATCGATTGCCTAATCCGAACTTCCATGTACATGTAATGGTACATGTGGACAAAATTAAAAGGGCATTTTAACAATGATCCTCAAGAACAATGTATTTTTAGTGAAAGTGATCGTCTTAATCTAAAATAAAATGTATAAATATCTATTTTAACAAAGTATGCAAACAATTTTAGTGTCATCAGCAATTTTGACATTTTGTAATTAATTAACATCAATGTGAGCCAAAAATGTTTTTTTATTTCTATAAATGTGTGTTCATTGTAAAATTAAATAAGAGATCTTGGGCGACAGGCTTGACAACTTGTGCATGTCACAGATCCTGTCAAGGACTTGTGATTGTATTATTCCAAACAGAACAAAATTGTGTTTAAATTTAATGTAAATATACTTAAACAATAAAATAGATGTTGCCATGGGTGATGCTCAGTGAGCTGGTATTTACTGAGTTACTAGCTGACACATGGGTCACTAGGCTAAAGTTGATGACCTGCAGGTCAGCTCATGGTTTACAAGGGTGAAACAGACCAGTCAACTGGTTCGCGCATCAGAGGCATGATTTGCGTGAGTTGCGACTCACCAGCAGTTTGTGACACATAGTTATTGTATATGGTATTGAGCTATGAGCTGATAATTTAGCTGATAAGCACAGTTCAATCATTCATAACTATGTGAGCTGATTTGAACTGGTTCAGAGCTGATTTACATCATCAGGCACCAAAACACTAGAAAGTGATAAATAAGATAGCAGATGCATGTAATGTACATAAGCAATGGCAAGGGGGCAACAAACTCTCTAGACTCAAAAATATGTAAAGCATACATGAAAACTAATTTGAATAAGTACCATATTAACCATAGTTGCCCCCTCTAGACCTAGCTTAGATTATTGGGAGGTGACACCCATTAATGTACACTACACAGCCTATTCCATAAGGAAGTGTACAACAGTTGTTTAGGATGGGTATTTCAGCAGTGTTAACCTACTGTTAGAATATTAAGTCTCATACCATTTATGACTGTGTTATTGATACAAATTGCTTATAATAAGGATCTTTGCACAAAATTATGTGAAATATATGTATGAAAACTAAAATTTCAATTGTGAATGTGTGATTTAGGACTTGCTCGTGTATTGATTAGAATTTTAGTATATAGCAAGCTATTTAACTACACATAAGAGCTTATGTGTTATATTTGATGCAAGTTTCTGACTAATATGTAGACTAAAATGAAATAATTATGTATCAAGCAAAGCTGCCATTTACTAAACTAAAAGGCTGTTAGATAAATATAACAATATTGTATACATAAAAACAATAGATATCTAAGATATCAGCATAATTTAATAGAATAATATGTTTTATATACATTTTATAAACCATGCTCTAGTAGGAATTATTTCTGAACATTGTCTGCATATTAGTCTAGTTTTTATTTAACATAAGTAATTCATTACATAATGCTTGTGTTCTATTGTAAGTACATTGATGTAACTTAATGCAGCATTTTTCATGTATCATTCATTTAAAGTACCTAGCTTATAT
>LD688941.1:704053-721328 GCA_003118335.3 Papilio memnon
ATCGCGAAATAATTCGTTAAACGACCGAAAGATAAGTTTAACGACATAATACGATTTTTGTGACTTTAATCGTTATCAATACAGCGATGTTGTCGCAGCTGCGTTATTAATCCAAACCGTAGGTTTCCACTGCCGAAACAACTGAATAAAACATAGTTGTCTCGGTTTTTTCAAAAAGAACTAGAGGGATAATATATGTGTTTTGTACATATGTTAGTGAAATCTCACGGTATTAAAATCTCGCGAATTAGATTCCGAATATGATAGAATGTATTGCATAATTCACTAAACAGTAGTATTTTAATCATTATATCTTTATTTTAAAACATTTGCGGTTGGTTGCCATCTCGGCCGGAGGCAGCCGAGCACTCGATACAGTCAGTGAAATACTGAGATTCGTGTAAGTGTTCTTCTAATGCAATGCTTCGATGTATGGATTAATTCAGTCTATATGATAAAGTAAACTCGTAAACCACAAAGTATGGGTCGCATGTTTTTGAGCAAAATCATTTTAATAGTCAATTGACATTGAAATTGCTGACAATAACAAGTAGTTACGCAAATCAACGTATCGTATAAGATATCGTGTATTGGATGAGGTGATACACACTCGCGTCGCATGCGCCTTGTCCTTTGTTCCACTTCAATGCGGTAATCCTTTTCGATATAACGGAATAGAGATTACGACGCTACTACAAACTGAAATATTTTTATCCAATATTCTCGTATTTGATGACGTTTATTTCAGTTTGTCCTCTTAACAGTAAAATTTGTATTTCAGATAAAAGAAGCAAGGTACGAGGATGCTATAAAAACCTTGAACGACGCCATGAACTACAACACTAATCGAGCAGGACTCTCGCTTCTCGGCTATTGCTACTATAGGATACAATCTTTCGTAGAAGCTGCCAACTGTTACGAACAACTATCAGCTATGCACCCGGACGTACCAGAATACAAGTTTTACTTCGCTCAGGCACTATATGAAGCATCTATGTATGATGAAGCATACAAAGTAACGATGCAAATCACCGCTCCAGAACTAGAAAAGAACGTAATTAAACTTCAATCAGCTATTAAATATGGCGAAGAAGATTCTGTAACAGCCAGAAGTCTTGTGGAGTCTTATCCTCAGGACGATCCCGATAAAGATATCAATCTTGGTTGTCTACTTTATAAAGAAAACCAGTACGAAGAAGCATTACGAAAATTTACGCGAAGTCTAAACATATTGGGTTTTAACGCACATTTACACTACAATGTGGCTCTTTGCTATTTTAAATTGAAAGAATACCCACAAGCGCTGAAACATATTACGCTAGTTATAGAGAGGGGCATACGTGATCATCCTGAATTGGCTGTAGGTATGCAAACGGACACGTCTGAAGTTAAATCCGTTGGTAATACTCTAACGCTTCACGAAACTGCACTCACTGAGGTATTTAACCTAAAGGCAGCTATAGAATATCAGTTGAAGAACATTGAAGCGGCAAGGGAGGCTTTATCTGACATGCCCCCGAGACACGAGCACGAGTTAGACGCAGTAACACTGCACAATTTAGCTCTGACGTCGATCGATATCAAGCCTACCGACGGGTTCGAAAAGCTACATTTCCTATTACAACAAGATCCTTTCCCTGCAGAAACATTCGCCAACTTATTGCTATTATACTGCAAGTTTGAATATTACGATTTGGCGGCTGACGTTTTGGCTGAAAATGCTCAGTTCACTTACAAATACCTAACGCCATATCTGTACGACTTCTTAGATGCGATCATTACAAGTCAAACTTCACCTGAAGAGGCGTTTCAAAAGTATGAAGATATCGCATCGAAACATGCCGAGCAATTGAGAAAACTTACAAAAGTAGTTCAAGAGAGTCGATCCCAAGGTGACAATGAACAAGTTAAAAAGGCGGTCGTGGAGTATGAGGAAGCGTTGGAACGATATATACCGGTAGTAATGGCGCAGGCAAAAATATATTGGGATATGGAGAATTACGGCCAAGTTGAAAAGATCTTTCGTAAATCTGTTGAGTTTTGCAACGAATCCGACGTGTGGCGACTTAACGTGGCACATGTGTTGTTCATGCAAGAAAATAAGTACAAAGAGGCCGCCAGCTTCTACGAACCTATTGTTAAGAAACAATACGATAATATATTGAACGTAAGCGCGGTCGTGTTGGCCAATCTATGCGTGTCGTACATAATGACGTCACAAAACGAAGAAGCAGAAGACATAATGAGAAAAATAGAAAAGGAAGAAGAACACCAAATATTCGAAGATCCGCAGAAAAAATTCTATCATTTGTGTATCGTGAACTTAGTAATAGGCACTCTTTATTGCGCTAAGGGTAATTATGAATTTGGTATATCTAGAGTGATAAAATCCCTCGAGCCCTTCAATAAACGTCTCGGCACAGACACGTGGTTCTACACGAAGCGTTGCTTTTTGTCATTTCTGGAGAACTTGGCGAAACACTTAATAGTAGTTAAAGATAATACTATCAAAGATTGTATGCAGTTTTTAGAGGGATGTGAGACTTACGGCCGGCGAGTTAGCACCGTCATTGAGAGTCCTTTTCAAGAAGAGGATGCTAATGTTAAGGCAAAACAAACAGTGACATACGAGGCACGACTGCTGCGCTACATGTTCTATAAGCTAAGAAATATTGATGACTCTGTTACTATTAATAAATACGAAGATCTTAAGTAAAAGTTATAACCTTGTGGTATTTGTTTCCTATTAGGTCCTGGCTTCCTAGCATCCTTGTGCTTCAACACAAACGGTCGCTCTTGTCCAAGTGACACTGACGCTATCGGGCACTTGGGATCTAACTCCGGTTCATTGTCTCTGTGCTCACCCATATGGTCGTTCCCATTTCTATATCTGTTAACGAAACGGATGTAATAAAGTAACGATAATATAATATTACCAAGATAAAATAGTTTTCGTAATCTTACTTGTTTACTAAGACGAAGTCGTAAAGTATCCCTTTTAATTTAAAAAGCAAGTCCCTTATCGCTAAGACAGGCATGGGCCAAGGTAAAGCCGGCACGGTAATTCCTGAGTAGGTATACGTTATGCCGGGGTCACCGTATGCTACTTGTTGTCTGGGTAAAGGATAAATTTTTCCAAATACCCTAAAAGAATAATTAAATTAAAATAATTCTTGGTTAATGCAGCAAACTATAAAAAACCCGAGTACCGTCCTTATGCTAATACTTACTTAATTTTCGATAAATCACCGGTAAAATATTCTAAAGTATTTTCGAGGTCTTTATATAAGGTGTTTGCTATTGCTCTCGGTATTACTTTAGCATAATCCAGGTCAAGGCCGTCTTCTCTTATAGATTTCCATGTAATGTTATTAACGTCAATTTCTTTTAATTTATCACCCATTTAGCGCCTGAATAAACTATTTTTATAAAGGTAAACGCGAAATAGGGAAACTTTAACCCAACGATGTATTATAACTTCTTTTACTGTAAAGCACTTTCTACCAACTTTTGATATTGATATCTACCCACATAGGACCAATTGGCAAAAGGATGTGGCAACACTGAATCTTATGTCATTTTTATTGGCTTCGTATAAAGTGCCAAGAAATTAAAAAACATTACATTTACACGAAAACAAAGTATTTGCGACTACTTTTTTCCTTAACTTTAAACGGTGATGCGTAAGTTCAACAAAATGCAAAAATTACTCATATTCCTCTTCAGGTTTTTAACTTGCACACACCCCGTATGTAATGGTATATAGTCAAATTCTGAATCTCAAATGTTGCCAGTTGCTAGGTAGCTAGTTCTGATTTACAACTAAATTCAATTGTTTGGTCTCAATCTATATCTATTCTATACATGTAATAAAATTGGAGTTTTAATATGAAAAGAAAAATTCTGGGAAGATGATATATTTGCGTTGCTGATAACGAACATCGCATTTAAATATTTTTTTTGTCTGTGTATCTATCCGCAAGCGTTGTTTCAGGTAATCTCCGAAATGACTGGGCCGATTTCGACCGGACTTTCACTTACTATTACTATTAAGGGTAGCTGCCATGGACGGGCATATAGGTTACATTTTTTTTTTAATTCCGCGCTGTTACGAACGGACCGCTATCCCCGGAACGTGTTTTCCGAGTTGGACGGGACTTTGACTGGAAGATAGCTGTTAAAAGGTACATGCGCACGGGAATGTTCTGCTAACGAAATTTGCGGGCGACAGCTCGTTGAAAATAAAATCACAGAGCAAATTAAAAATTATATTTTTCAAAAAGAAAAAGTTTATAAAAATCAACCATACGATATCGAAGGTCCATAAAATGTTTTAACAGGAATAATAAGATTTTGTGTATTTTGTAAAAACATTTGAAACGCCTGAGATCCAGTCAGAAACCGTTGATTTTGTATTCTATTGCAGTTCAATTTCGCCTTACATCTACCAGGACCACCGCTATAGCCGTCGTCCTGAATTATAGTCCGTGAACTAAAAAAAGATTACGAAAAAAGATAAAAATTGCACTGCGTACCAAATTAAAAAGTTTATTGAAATATAAATACCATGCATAGTTACCTAAAATTTTCAAAGAAGCAATCCTTGTCGTGATAAACGGAATATTCCCTAATTCTTCTGATGGTGTTTCCGTTACTTTCAAAGTCATATTCGTAAAGTTTTTCAATAAAACCATCTCTATCTTTAACAGTCCAGATGTGTTCGCCGGGCAGGCCTACGAATTTCGGTGCACTAGTTGATACATTCAAGTTTTTCTTTAATTCTAATGATTTACAATTATTATCAATTTTAATAACCCCGTCAGGTCGCCCAAATCGCTCATTTCCGTTTGAACTAGAAGATTGTAGAAATTTATCAATTTCTGCTCTTATATCTGAAGTTAATATTTTGTCTTTAGTTTGCACAACAAGTCGACTGCAAAAAGCTATCAGTTTCTCATTCTTCGAAAGCCAAATTTCGTGTACCAAATTTAACAGATTACGTTCAGCGACTTCCTTCATTTTCGTCAAATGTTTTACTTGAGAGTGTAAATAAATATTTTCCTGATGTGTTACGGTGTATAATTGTTGGAAGTTGATGTACTGCGACTGGCAATCTTTTCTTTTTCTATCATTATCCTTTGTTTGCACCATCAGTTTATTTGTCGTCACAGAATCCAATCGATATCCAACTACAATATTTCTATTTTCGCAAATAGCAGCCGCCAGGAGTAATGATAAGTTTTTCTTCTCTTCTCTGAGATCTTTTAACTTTTTAAGTAAAACTTCTTTCGTTGCGTTTTCGTCGTTTAAATGGTTCTTGAAATATTTATAACCTAGCCAATTTTCCATTACTCCTTCTAGATCACTGCGCATTTGGAGTACATTTTTCGATATGGTGCAATAAGTTTCGTTGGCGGTTCTTTTTAAATAATCTATATTGATACTCAAAAACGATGTTTTAAAATAAGCTTTTCTCAATGATGCAAGTAAAATGAGTTTCTTCCTTTTATTTACAGCAGATATAATAAATCCAACGACACAAAGTATAGCATAATAATGGTAAAGTCCAAACCAGCTTTTCTTATGTTTTTGAATGTTTATATTTAAATCCATTTTAGGTTCTTCACTACGCGCGCTTAGATTCTTGTACGATTTTGTGACATCTTTAACACGAGTACCTGTTAAATTAAATTAATTAATGAAGAAAAATGATTTGAAATCTGAATTAAAATTAATTTAAAATAGGATTTACGAAATCGCGCGCCAAATTGAAGGCTGAGATTTCTGGTTACACCTATGATTTTGGCGGGCGTGACTGATCGCTCTATAAACAGCAAATAATGAACTAAATGTAATAGAAATACAAAGTTATAATTTCCAGAATTTTGCCTGTTTTTATAGGAACAAAGTTTTGCCATACTAACCTTGGTAGTGGTTTTCTTTTAAAGAAATAAAATAAATATCAATAGTACAGGCAAAAAGCCACATGGTGAACGTAAGACCAAGGAGCCATTTAAATGCAATATACATTATGTTTTAAAAGTCGATTTTATTTCAATATTCGAGCCTGATTATTTTTATGGACAGCTAATTTGTCTTCAAATTCATATTTTATTTATAACACATTATTGTCAGTTGTCACTAATTATTATTAAATATTACACTGCCAGTTATAATCTTGCTTCTTACTCTTACTTTATCTATCTTCTATACATATAATAAACTTGGAGTGTCTGTTTGTAATGTCAAAGGAAAAATTCCAGATTTCGGGAAGATGGTGTATTTGCGTTGCTGATAACGAAAATCGCATTTAAAAATTTTTTGTCTGTCCGCAAGCCGCGTTTGTTCCGGGCAATCTCCGAAACGGCTGGGTCGATTTCGACCGGGCTTTCAATGGAGGGTAGCTGACATAGACGGGTATATTATAGGCTACTTTTATATTTTATTCCGCGCTGTCAAAATGGCGACCGGACCTCTATCTCTGGTACGGGTAAACCGATTTGGACGGGACATTGACTGGAAGGTTGTAAAAAGTACATGCACGCGGAAATGTTATAGACGACCATTTTTTTTTAATTCCTCTCTAACGAAGATTGCGGGCGACAGCTCGTAATATTATAAATGCGAAAGTTTAGGTGGATGAACGGATGTTTGTTAGAGTTTGTAGCCTAAACGACTGAACTAATTTCGATCAAATTAGGCCTATGCCTATGCGTAGAGGATAGTCTGGACGAACACATAGGCTACTGACTTTTGTTTTTTTTAATTCCACGCGGACGGAGTCACAGGCGAAAGCGAGTACAAAATTATTATCAGCCTGCACCAAGCTTATGAGGGATATTAGATTATTTAATGTTTTCAAATATTTTATAAACTATTTATATTACATTTAAAAATCACTCATCACATGGTTCATAGTCTACCTGAGAGGAAGTTCCTATTTATGTCTAGTGACCAGTCTTCACCATCAACCACCACATTACATGTTTATCTATACTTATATTATAAAGAGGAATGATTTGTATTTTTTAGATAATTGTATGTTTCGAAATAGCTTGAAAACTACTGCACATATTTAAAAAATTCTTGCAACATTAAAAAGCTATGTGATTACTGAGTAACATAGGCTATATTTTTATAATTTTTTTTAATTTCACGTAAGCGAAATCGCGAGCAACAGTTATGTTAGTTATGCTAGTGATATTATAGAATTATAAAGAGTTTAAAAACGAAATGAAAAAAACATGGGATTGAAACATCAAATATTATTTCTAATCTTTTATTTTAAGCAGTCTTCTAAGCCTAACTTGAATAGCTAATTTAAGGAGGGTGACATTCTTCTTGTACCATTGTAAGTTGTATGTTATATGAGCCTTCCAATTCTTGTCTAGAAATGATTTATAGAAAACGCTCATTTCATCAGCTGTTAAAGTTTGCTTTCCCTCTGGTAAATTCTGCTTCAAATATTCCTCTCGTTCCTAAAAGTATTTATAAAAGTTACAAATTTAAAAATAATTAAATGATCTGATATTTATGTAAAGTTTGCTTGAAGTGGTTTTGAAAAAATGCACATTTGTTTGTACAGATTTTATGAAAGCAGAATACAAAATATGAAATGATGCCTGTAACCGATAAGTGACATAATAAAGATTACATAAAATTACCTGAAAGAATCGTGAATTGTGTTGCCTCCAAAACCTTTGATTCCATTCTTGAACTTCCACGCGGAGTTCTCTGTATCTTTTCTCTAATCTAGTTTCATTATTTGGTTGTTTAAATACAATCCTTCTCAAGTTAGAAATAGGATCAGGAGGTCCTACCATGTCACTTGTTATTTTCTTTGCGTTTGGCGGCTGAACCGCTTTGGTGTCCGGTGTTGTGCTTGTCCATCTGCATATTGTTGATGCATATCGAGCTTTTAATGTAAGCTTGGACGATGAAAACATTTAATTTTATAAGTAACTTGTAATATTTACCAATGTTTACTTCATGCAGCTGAAAATTGACATCTGACACACGTCAAATTTGACAAATCGAAATGACAATTAAACTTACACCTAAAAAGACTACAAATGAGTAAAATTAAAAATTAGTTAAAGTGGGAAACAATAGTTAAGCTTTTAGTTCATGATTAATTATAAGTAGGAATTTAAACAAATATCTCTTTCACAATGACTTTTGAAAATATTTTATGCATCCAAATTGCTTGTAACAAACTTGTATATTATTATTTCGATGGCAGCACAAACCAAATAATACGTCAATGTCAAATTGTCTAGTGCTGTGTCAAATGTCACGTAAATTTTTCAATCGAGAATTATGTAAAAGTTAGCAGGATCGAATGTGCTTATTGCATTTATAAAGACTGTGTTCATCTGTAGGATATCACAAACAAGTTAGAAGCACCTGTTGAAGCTTTTAATAATAATTGACAAAATGAGCGGTAAACAGAAACAAGGCGCCGGCGACGATGATTTATCTACCAAGTTAGACTTGTGCCTTACAGACGGAATTATAAAAACTGGTAAAACATTTCCTTATTTAGTTATATTGCTTGTATTTATATAATATTACTAATTACTAACTGGCCCTTACTATGTGCCGCCTGACTTAATTTGTATTTTGAATATCAATGTGTACCTAAACAAAAACATGTTTTCTGAAATTATATATGAAATCTAAAATTAAAATGTCTTTCAATCACTCATACAGCCTATAGTTGCTCTTTCTTTCTTAACAAAACTTTAAATCATATAATCTAGTAGGTTTTTATGGATATGTTTAACTTTTGTTTTGCAGGTGGTGGCATTGCCCTTGGCGCGATCACATCACTATTATTCCTGGGTCGGAGGAGATGGCCCATCATAGCTGGCATGGGCATGGGTATGGGGCTGGCATATGCTAACTGTGAAAACGAATTATATCCCCGCAAGTCTAGGCATGCATAGTTGGTGAGTCTTGACTTCATTATCTGTGTATTTTGAACTGAACCTTTACCAATAAATGTATTGTAAAGAAATGTTCAATGAGATAGGCATACTATCAAATAATTTTGACTTCTATAATTCACTTATCATGCATAATGAATATTTAAATTAGTGATATGCCTAAAATATTGTCATTGAGTCTCAGATGACAGCTATTTTATTGTTTAGAAAAGCAAATAGAAATTTTACCATTATCATTGGAAATCTTGTGATAATTCCATTAAATAGTGAACTTTATAGTTTATACTATAAGCTGGTGTATACTTTATTTATAAAATGAATCTTTTTGTCTATAATTATTGTGTTTGAATTTTTATTCTTTTTTCCAGATAAAGGCTTCAAGTGATAAGAATCATGAAAGCAAGATTACAGAATGTTAAGAACATCTACAGTAGACATCTGGTTTAGTAAAATATTGTTGTTTTGTGTTATTGTACAAATAATTATTTAATTGTCAAGCATGTCTTTTATTTAATATTACTTCATAGGTAAAGGTGAATTAAAGTCTTAAGGGTCAAAGAACAATGTTTAATATTTAATGTACAATTTGATACTGGAATTAAGGATTTAGATACAGATGTTTCCTATAAGAAATAGAAACCATTATATAAGGTACATTTAGTTTATTATATAGAGATAACCCATATACAGACACCTAATATGGTGTTAATTTAATACATAACATGGCAACACTCGCCCACAGATAAAACACATTAAAACCGCAATAACAGATTATATAACAAACATTTTGAATATATGATGCTATAGTCTATGTAAACAATTAAAATGTTCATACACCTTCAGGTGGATATCCATACAATTTGATACATACATAAAATGCATTAACTTGGAGATACTCGAAATATTTTTCATTGCAATTGGATTAAGGTTAACATGCATTCGAATGTTCTTCACTCTGAGGATGGCTGCCGCTGATCAAGTGACAGAATCTTTATTCTAAAATTCTAACACCTCTATATCTAGGATAAAGAAATTAACAATCAAGAAAATTGGTCATCCATGGATATCAACTGCTAAATTGTAACACATTTTTTAAAACCTCATTTTTATGGATAATAACTAAATGGCAGTAACATATTATTATATGGATAAATCTATTTTCCTGGAGTTTTTCTGAGTGCAATTAAATGTGCCTAGAATATGCCAATACTGCGAGACTACCTAATTGTACAGTGAAGGACTTATCACAAAGCCGAAAACACCCATTTGTAACAGTTCATTTATAAATGTCACATTGCTATGTTACAATTCTTTTCTGACATTGTAGTCTTAACCCTCAAATACCTGAAGTTTCAAATTTGATACCGGAGTTGTAAATCGCATTGGGAACCTACAATTTTATTTTAATATTAGGCTGTATACAAGTTACCATTGACTGATATTCTTCAAGTTAGAAAGCAAAAAGGAGCATATCACGAAAATATATAAAAACATAGTTTTGATTTTTTTTACTATTTTCCCTAATAGTTAAAGTCACAGTAAAGGGTGTGTTATACATTTTGTAATTTGATTTATATAATCAGGCTTTTAAGGGTTAATGGACTGGTCATCGTTGTCACATAGAATGATGCTTTTTTATGTTACATTTATAAATAAAAGTTACAATATAAATGGTAAAAACACCATTTCATTTAACATTAAAGGCACCACACTGAAATTGATCTATTAAATACCAATTTCAATCCTTTTCTGTACGTATTATATAAAATTCTTAATATATTTCGCATAATCACTACAATTTAAACTACGCAGTTAACTCTACATTTCTTATAAAAAGTTTGACTAGCAATTTGTGATTTAATACTTTATCTTTGTGATTATTTATGCAACTCTATGCATAATCATGCTTCACTAATTAGTACAAGAAATTCACTAAAACCAGTTATAAATTTTAAATACTGAATTTTACTTTATCATTAGTCTTAAATACATTTTTTTATTAGATGTCAAATATTTTTAATCTTCATACAAAAAGATTTTCTTGTATTATTTGTCTTATTTGTCATATCTGGCAAACTCAAAATTTCAAAATTCAAAACACAAAATTTCAAGCTGCTATAGCGTTTATGAGCTTTAAAAATTTTCAGCACTGGCAATACAGCGCCAAATATTTGGCAACACTTGCATATCATATAGTAAAATTAATTGAGATTGCTGAGAGCTGGTCACATTTAAAAAGGCAAGTTCATGAATGACAAGATAAGCGTAGCCGAGTGTAAAAAGTAACACGATTTTTCATAGTAAAAACATAAAAGACACTTTCGGTCGAATACTGGAACGAATAAAGACTTCGCTTCGTAAGTGTCTTACATACTCCCATACGTCAACATTCTAATGGAATTTTGGGGTTTTAGGGCCTGTCCCACGAAATTGTAAATTGTCTGATAACAATCCAACGTGTAAAACATGTGATGGAAATATCGGATTTTTAAGCTATCTGAGCCTCTATCAGCCAGTGGTGGGACAGGCCCTAAGTGTGCAATAACTTTTATTATCTGTCTAAATGGTTTTAAGTTTGTTAATCTATGATTTTTATTCTTTGCGTATTGTATGTCACCTTTGTACAAACTTAATAAACGTCGTCAAATTCCGTGGTGTTTTACTAAATTCCAACACTTACATATTTAATAGTCGTTCCACTATTCGGTCGTTTATTAAATACAATCCGACTTATTTATATAGACAGTTTATTTTATTATATGAAAGGAAATTATAACAAGAAAAGGTTTCAAAGTGATGAGTACATTAAACGTGGAAGAGTTACGTAATTTTTAAAATAATTTAAATGTAATATATGATTACTTAGGATTTATCTAGTTTATAGTTAAAGAATCCAGCTAAATATAGTACTAAGAGATAGAATAAGTGCATATTTTTGTTCAATATAGTGTTAAAGATATCGAAAAAGTCAGTTATAACAAAAATCGAAACTATTTACTCTAACACGTCCGCTGCCAGTCTTACGATAGTGGCATTGAATGTATTAACTGGGATAACAGAACTGTGCAGTACCTAAACTGTTAACGATACAATTTAAATGATACTTGGACCACACGTTACCATAAATTATTCAATATTAGTAATAAAACAGACCAACCTTAAATACAGATAAATTATGACACAAACAACAAAACATAAACAAAGATTCACACTTGAAACATATTTTAGAATTCAATAATATAAAACGATAAAAACTAAATCCATGTATTTAAATCCTTGTCAAACATTATTTAATAAGAAAAAAATTACATAATAAACCTGTCACAACACACTAGACATATATAAAATACCGTATACACTTAACAAACCAATATACAAATACAAAACAACCAGATTATACAAACCATAGATATTTCGTCAGAGAGCACACCATAGACAATTAAAAATTGCCATAATAATTAAATTATCTATGCTAGATTAAATACAGGTTGACGAGAAAGAAACATACCCAAGGTGATCAGCTATCGAGCTGATAGATCCAACATCCAGGAGTTGTGAGGTCACTTGGAGGTCATGTCGGGCCAGTAGTTGATGTAGTAACGGTGAGTGCTGCCTTCAAACAGACGATCCAACCAGTTCGGCAGACCGTCTAGAAGATTCTCTATAAATATGGAATTACAATCAGTAAACGTGCAAAAACATTCCTTCATGTGTAACGGAAGTCGGCAGAAGGGGAAGAGTTCTCCCCTAAAAATAAATAAATTCAAAGTACTAAAATATTATTATATAATCCCTAAAATCCATATAAATAGTTAACAAACGACTTGTTAGTGTTTAATTAAAAATTTGACCTGTTGATCAGCATTATCTTTGATACTAGCCCCCCACCCCCCGCCTCTTGGAGACGTCCATAGTTTATTGTAATAAAGTATTCAAGAAGTTTAGAGTGCATTGAACTTATTTGAACACGTTATTTATGAAAATCAAGCTCTATTTTTCTTCAAAAAGAAGGAATAATAAGTGCTATATGGTCAAATTGACCAATTAGCATAGTGTATTCCGTAAGTAGAAATGTTGTATGGTAGGGCATACCTTGCAGCAGGACGGGCGGGTCGGGCGCCTCGTCGGAGGAGGAGTCGGGCTCGGTGTGGAAGCCGATGAAAGCACCCGCCTCCGGGTCGCCCGCCCAGCCGCCCAGCGAGCGCGTCATGCGGCTCATGCGCTGGACGACACGACAATTATTTTATATAGGTACACAAACACTTCAATATCTCGCTCAAATATACTTATCCTAAGTCCGATAATATGATACAATGCAAATTAGAAATCATATATATTTCACTGGCTGTCAATGTTTGTGTATGTATTTTGGAATATTTTAGTGAAATCGATGATTCAAACATGATACAATCTTATTAAAGCGT
Organism: Papilio memnon; assembly: GCA_003118335.3. Lineage (NCBI taxonomy): Eukaryota > Metazoa > Arthropoda > Insecta > Lepidoptera > Papilionidae > Papilio > Papilio memnon. The sequence continues at coordinate 717,426 of LD688941.1, forward strand.
TATATAGGTAAAAATTTGAAAGAAAGTATACATTTATTGCGACAAAACAAAATACATTAAACAGACTTTATAGAGAAAAAATTGGCAGAAAAAAACCCTAGCTCAGCGTATCCACTAAGTTCCTGCGCTGCGCACTCAGAGTACCTTGATCATTCACTCAGTCGTTCAGGCATTCAGTGATGCAGTGGGTGTTGTCTCACCTTGTGCGGCTTGGCGCACTCCGGATGCTTAGCGTGGTAGATGCAGAAGTACTTGCGGTGCGGGTTGAGCGCCAGCACGGTGCCGACGCAGTTGCGCGCGTTGACGCGCAGCTCGCCGCCGCCCAGCGACAGCTGCAGCACGCGCCGGAACCACTCCACGTTGCGCTCCACGCACAGGTACGCGAATACCAGCGTCTTGTTCCTAACGGGGGAAACTCCCCACTTTTACTTACTAATATTATAAATGCGAAAGTTTTCTTAGAGTTTTTACCCTAAACTGAACGGATTTAGATTAAATTTGGCATAGATGTAGAACATAATCTGAAAGGACACATAGCTACTTAGTTTTGTTTTTAATTCCACAGTTAATGCAGAAAGCTAGTATAGTTTCACTAAACATGAGCAATACGCAACCTAAACTCGGCATTTTCAAAATTCAAATCCTTAATTGCCTACGAAGGTTACCATTGGCTAACAATTACCGTTACCCTGGCAATCTTCCTTGATGTTGTCAGCTTGTAATTTATGGTCCCTTTCCCACGTGAAAATTTTTTCCAATTTATTTACCCCCTACGTGTAATAGCGTGAAAATATGTAGCCTAAAAGTATCGTAAGTGTAGGGCTTTTTATTGAAGAAAGAATTATTTAAAAATATGCTGTGATTGCTGACATCCTACGTAACTAAGTAGTGTGTGTTTACGCTTTATTAAATTAGTATAGATGTATAGATACGTACTTGCGGTATGGCCACACAATCTTGTGGAACTTGGAGAGCAGCTGCACGCGGCTCTGCAGGTCCACCAGCACCACGATGGTGCGGCAGCCGGGCTTCATCAAACTTTAAAAGATACATTATTTGTTTAAATTTACTAAATATTACAAGAAATAATATTTAACTGGTATGCCAGTTACATTGGGGCCCATTTTGTTGAAATTTTAACTAAAAAAATAATCCACATGTATGTTTGGAACTTGATTTCTGCGTTACTGATAACGAAAATCTGCTTTTTTTAAACTTTGTATCTGTCCGGGATGTTATTGAAAAAATAGCTAATGCACGCAGAAATATTATGGATCTTTTTTGAATTCCTCTATGACGAAATCTCGACGTCTGGTCTTACATATCATTTATTAATGTTAAAAACTTGAAAACATCTCATCTCATGGGTCATAAATTTAATTCTTCCACTACACCTAGCAGAACTTGATGGTAAGATTGCTTTTTTGAAGAAAATAAAAATGTATGTAGATAGCTGAGATGAAAAATATGTACTACTGATCGTATATATTATCTTACTAATATTTATAAATGCGAAAGTTTAGATGGATGGATATTTGTAGCCCAAACTGCTGAACGAATCCCGATGATTGTCATAGATGTAGAGAATATTGTGAAAGAACACATAGGCTACTTACTTTTGTTTTTTTTTTAATTCAACGCAGACAGAGTCGCGGGAGAAGGTTAAAACATTGTACTCACCGCACAAGACCATTATACTTCTCAGCTCTGAGTTCATGCAGCCTCAGTTCCAGTAAGGGATCGTTCAAAATCTTCTTACTGTCGCCATTCTGTCGTCTTCGTTCATCCTTCTGTTTCTGTACGGACTCTTCTTCCAGACGTCTGGAAATTATCACAAGTTGAGCAAAAATACATCAGCATGACAATGTTTGCTTTTTATGACAAGACTCAAATACAACAAGGTGGGTATCTAAGAAATTTCATCGATCACTGCAATTTGACTGCTTGTGGGCATTAAAAAAAATGTTTTCAGTTAGAGCAATTACGATCCCCTAAAGAATGTCGGTGTCTCATTTGTTTAAGCACTTGACTTGTAATCTACAGGTCTTGGGTTCGAATTCCGCCGCCATGTACCAATGTGATTTTTCGATTTTTCGAATTTTCATATGTATATCATTTACCCGGAGTTCTTACGGTGAAGGAAAACATCGTGATGCAACCTGGACATATCGGAGAAGAAATTCAGAGATATATGTGAAGTCAACCAACCCGCAGTGGGCCAGCGTGGTTGACTATGGCCTAGTCACCCCTTACATTAGGGTAAGCTTCGAGCCCCTCGGTGGGGACGTATAGTGAGCTGGTGATGATGATGATTTACGACCCCCTAGGGGGTAACAGATTCAATTCCTAATTTATTTCAATAGTTGTAATATAATATTTGTTTGTCTAATAAGAGTTAGAGGTACAGTCGTGGAAATCCGCGGTGTTCCTTCATGGAAAACTAGCCGTGTATCACTAACTTTTACAACAGACACATTTAAAGGTGTTGTATTGATTTTTGTTGCGCGTCTCGGTTCAAAAACAATCGATTGTAGATTTCCCCGGGTGTGCAGAAGTAGTATGCAGTGTACATGAGGTAGGCCATGAGGTATCCGGCGCCGAGCACCACGGCCACGGTGGCGAGCACGGAGAGCGCGGACAGCGCGTGCTGCGTGCGCAGCGCCAGCGCCGCGCGCTCCGCCCACTCGCACAGCCGCGCCAGCGCGCGCCACGCCGCGCCGCACGCCGCCTCGTCCACCAGCTCCTACACATATTCGAATTTAATAAATATCTCTTTATTGCCATCATATACACCAGCTATTACTCGCGACTTATATAGCCTATGTTACTCAGCGATAACGTAGTTCTAATGGTGATATTTTTTTTTAAATCGGCCCAGTTTTTGAGTTATTTCAATACATACAAAAATACAAATCTTTCCTCTTCATATTAGGATAGAATAACAGATATACAGTGTTACAGTGTATTTACGTTATATTACATTACGTACAGATATGTACAGTCAGGAACCTTCGCGGTGAACTTCCAATCTTGTCCTCATAAACATTTAAGAAATATCTACTTTAGGGATAGTGAACAAAAATTTTTTCACCGGTAATTTCTCTGACAGGTAACATATTAGTTGTCAAGTTTAATACGCCACCTCGTCCTTACATTTGTTTTGACATTTTACAAAATTATAATAAGCTTCATCTTTTGTTATGAACTATTATAAATAAAAATAAACTAAACAGTGTCACAATAAAATATAAACATTTTAATATTATTTAATGATATCTATTGATAATTAATTATATTGACACGTCAACAGATAGCGTTAGTGATGATTATGTGTAAAAATGTTTCAAGTGAAGTGTCAACTATGCCTACTCTATACATTTTTTTAAATCTCTTTGCTCGTCCCTTATGAGACAAGCTTTTTCCATATAAGGTGGTAAACTAGCAAGATGCCACCTGAATTCTCCGAAATAGTGAAGTGACTACTGCTTAAAGATTCGCAAAAACAGATGCCTTGTCTATCAATCGACGGAGGAAAGGACGCACCATCTCCCCTTCCTATCTTACTCCGTCAAAGGATGGAAAGGGGACTAAATCCATCTCCACCTTTTACAAATATCCAATTAGGTAGCGCAAAAGGCAAGTTAACAATAACTCTATAAGCCGTGTACCACTAACCAACCATTTTTATACACACTGCACTTTCATGCAAGCTGCGTTTTATTGTTGCGTACAAAACAAAAAAAGTATCCACCACAAAGACACCACAAAGACACCACAAGTATCCCCAATTGTACCTATATATAATAATGTTTACCTGCACGTGTGTCTCGTACGCCATCATCTCAGTAGGCTTTAGTAGTCGCTTGATGAGGTTATCTAGCGCTCGCTTGGTGTCATTGAGCC
>LD688941.1:732385-747774 GCA_003118335.3 Papilio memnon
GATGTTTTGATATTAAGAGCTAGTTTAAATAAACTGCGGGTGTGTGGATTTTCGCCATGTTGGCGCTGATGGTTACAGTTTGTCATGGTGAAGAGGTCTCGAACTATAATTTGTCTAAATAAGGATGATTAGTTTGACAATTCATTTGACAATTTAGTAGGGTTGTGTAAAATCTATGAATCTCTTTGATTTTCGATTTTTACATGGTCATAACTTATGGATTAAAATAAAAAAAACATCGTTCTCTCAAATCAATAATGACATACACAACCTATACAAAGAATGAGAGTTATCGAATTGGATTTCGCTATTTTTATTACCATCGCTATATTCTCTATACAATAATAATTACTAAAATTGCCCTTTAAGTTAATAACTAAATAATAAGTTCTATCAATTTTATTTAAACCGAATATCGATAGTTCATAGTTGTTCGCTATGCATGTTTGTTTCGTCACTACGATACCCGTCTATTAAGTACCGCATTTACCTTCATACAAATTTAATTCGATACTTCATATGCATCATTTGTCAAACTAACCAATCTTATTTAGACAAACTATAATACTGACTTAAGTGTTGTAGTTATTAACATCGAAAGGCGCGTATAAGTTGTAAAGTTTTACTTATACTGATCTGTTCATATATCTATCCATGGATAGTTATCCATTTATACAGATCAGTGGACGTACCTGTTAAAATATCCCACTGTTTAGGCTAATGTTGTGTAGTTTAAAAGAGGTTTTATTTTATTCCAGATTCAAAATGCAGTCGCTCTAATTCTGTGCTCCATACAACTAGCGCTGTTCGTCATCTATCCATCCAAACCCGCCATCAAAGAAAAGGTTAAGGCGAAGGCGAAGAAGGCTAATTAAAGGGTTAATTATAGGGTTATATTTATAATATAGGTACAATAGCAACACTGGCTTGCAATTTATTTCAAAATTGGAGGGAAATCAATAACCTCCAATGTCATTTCGTATGACAGTTCCTTCCTATTACACGTCATTTTATTTTACAATTATGCATTTTGTGTTGTGTTTTTTTTTTTAAAGTAATGCTTACTATTTAAGTATTTAAATTGTTGATTTATAATCGACGCGAAATGTAATTTCTTATTCTTTTGATTTTGTTTGAGAGTTCCATTTTTATAGCTATTTACAAAAGCAATTTAGTTGCATTGTGATCATATGCATATATTATTATATTATTTATATTTAGAATTCAAGTATAAATGAATGTATTAATGATTGCGATGATAATTATTAATTATTATGTGTAATATATTTTTGATTTTCGTTATGCTTTTACACGCAATTTAGTGGACTATTTCTATAAAGGTTGTGTTTATGAATCATTTGTTTTCATAATCTAAGCTGAAATTAATATAATTTAATTTTTTTGGGTTTCGATTACGAGGTATCACTGCAGTGGAATTATAGGCTGATAGACTGAAAGTTTGCATTTTAATCTCTGACCTCTATAAATGGACAGGCTACGATATTTGCCTATTGGATTTTCGCCATTATGGCGCTGACGGTTGGTTGCGATGATTGAAACTAATGATAGAGTTAACAGGCACTTTTAAGTCTGACTAAAGCAAATACAGTTTCCCAGCAATAACCTATCCATTTATACAGATCAGTGATTTTGATAGTTGTCAGTAAGTCAAATTACTTTTGAATTGAGTATTTTTAGTTGTGTGATAGCAATTTTTTGTACTATTGTTTGATATGACCAATGTTACCTCCGGCATTAAGTTTGCAAATACTATAGATTTTTTACGTCACGCTGTTTAAGACCATTCCAAATAAGTCTTAATTTTGTCAGTTAATTTTCAGCGGAAAACTCAACAATTATGTTCGTGGTTACAAGTGTTTGGTATTAATTAGCAAATCAATTATAAGTAGCACAAAGAAAGCAATTATTGTAAAAAAAATGCATAAATAAAATGTTTAATTATTCACATTTAATAATTTTGTTTCAATTAACATTCCAAATCAATTTAATTTCCTTTTTGTCACCTTGGAAAAGATACATGTTCCGCACGTCATTTAAATTCGTATCAATTTGACAAAACATTACCAAATACTTTACGGCGTTGCACAAGTCTAGATTTTCACAATAGCTTCTTTTAAGGCCTTCAATTCCTTTTGATGCAGCCACTTGATGCCCGTCGCCGAAGCAGAGCTGGGCGGCCGCGAGATGCATCTGGGAATATCAACGTATAAATATTCTAAGAGAATCTTTAACAATTTGGATGTTGTTCAGCGCCATCTAATATATGCGAGATTCTGAAAAATATACTTACAAGGATCAGGACCCATCAGATTAGGTTTTAACCATTTTCTGACAGAACTACTTACAAAAACATCTCCAAAACAATCATACAAAAAGGGCCAAAAAACAAATGGTACTCACTCAATCTTCTTTCCAAATAAGTTCTCCATCCGGACTTTGCAATAGAGCCAGGGTCCCTGATTCCTGTGCTCCTCCTGGCAGAATGCCACCTTCGCCTTCGGGTACTTGCAGAACTCCTTTAGTATCAGATCGTAAGGGAACGGGTACAGCTGTTCGATCCGGCACATCGCAATCTTATTTTCGAGCTTCTTCTCTTTCCGCAATTCGCTAATCGTGATCGCCACTTTCCCAGAACAGAAGATTAACTTCTTCACGCCGGACGGATTCTTGGACGCCGGACCGTCTTCTGGTATTGCCCTATGAAAAGTAAAACAAACATGTATACCATATACTTCGAATAAACTGAAAAAAAAGTTAACAGTTAGTTTGTAGGTTATTATTAGAACTGGTCTATTGAATTTCACAAGTTCATTTTGACATCTTACCTACGGAAGCAGGTGCCGGGGTAGAATTCCTTGAAGTGTGATCTGTAGTAAGGGTGCTTGAGGCCGACCTTGGGAGTAAAGATGATCAATGGCTTGCGAAAGGGCAATGCGATCTGGCGCCGCATCATGTGGAAATAGTTCGCTGGGTTGGTCACGTTGCACACGATCCAGTTGGCTGACTTCAGCTGTTTTACTGTCGATAAGCGATATTACTAGTATAGTCCTACAATGTATTTTCAACTTCAACGCTAAGAATTCGACCGGCATTAATTATGGTACCGAAATATTAACAAATATTCTGTACAGATACTAACAGACCATATCCTTGGCGTCGAGGTCAGGCACCTGGTCCTCGTGGTCATCACACTGAGACAGGTAGCGCTCCACGCGCGCCGACGAGTGCTCCGGACCCTGGAGTCAAAACACAGCTACCTCAAAACCAACATACTAAGTCCTTATGTATTTTTAATACAAAATGGAAAATGAGTCATCCGCCACCTTAGCTAAATTATTGTGATAAGTTAGAATGGTGGAGATGCTTCGTCTATTTTTAAAGAGCCGGGGAGAGGATGTACAGAAAAAAGAATATTTCCATTTTCTATACATACAAATCAAAAATTATATTATCCTTCCAATGTCTCACCGCGCCGTCGATGCCGTGTGGGAGAGCGACGACGAGCGCCGACTGGCAGATCCACTTGCTCTCGCCGTTACAGGTGAAAGTGTCGAATACCGGCTGAGCCGTGTCCGCGAAGTCGCCGTACTGCGCCTCCCAGATCGAAAGCTGGTGCGGGCTGTAGTACGAGTAGCCCGTTTCGAAGCCGAGGATACCTGGCATCCAAAAATCGGCGGTTATTGTCAACATGAAGATAAAATAATTAAGGTTATTTATTGCTAGAGCGTCGGTGGCTCAGGAATTTAAGCACTTGACTTGTAATCTACAGATCCTGGGTTCGAATTCCACCATGTACCAATGTGATTTTCGATTTTTTGAATTTCATATGTACATAATTTACCCGACGTTCTTACGGTGAAGGAAGACATCGTGATGCAACCTGCACATATCAACGAAGAAATTCACAGATATGTGTGAAGTCAACCAACTCGCACTTGGCCAGCGTGGTTGACTATGGCCTAGTCACCCTAACTAACCCCCTAAGGGTAGGCTCCGAGCCCCTCGGTCGAGACGTATAGTGAACTGATGATGATTGCTATTGTCTGCTAATTCCTGATGTGTGCAAATGAAACGTCCGTAACTAGTAATAGTCCGTAACAAGTAGTAAATATTTCAATCGAATTAGGAAACTAACCAAACTCAGATAGTGAACTGTTATGCAGCGAATACTTGGCTTGGTCAGGATATAAGGTGTCAAGCACACGGTAGGTGGCGCCATCTACGCCCTGGTGGTGATACACGTGATGTCTGCAAATCACACGTCACTATTAAAGTTATCATACATATATCTGCTATATATTGTTATCTCTTTTATTCTTTGTTAAAAAAATGAGATGCGAATAAGTTTTTGTTGGATTATTTGAGCAGCGGAATGCGTAGTGCGTATGGTTACCTGTGCGCCATGGTGCCACGCTCAACATCCTCGCCGGTGAGCCGCACGTGTATGTGGTCGCGCAGGAGGGAGCCATATGCGAGCGCCTCGCCCATCGCCCAGTCCGCGATACCTTCCTTCACCTAAGTTCATAACTTTGCTTTACGTTGATAGAGAACCTTAACTAAAGATACACTTATCTAAGAATACTTAAGGGCTAGTTAGTGAAATCGGTCATTAGTGTAAATTTCTGAAACTACATATACACTGAAGGGAGACTAATAAACGATTCTAGGCATGGATTTCAATGCATACCATCTTCTCCCGATTTGCCAAAATCCTACCGATTCCTTTATGTGTTTCGAATGCCCACGGCTCCGGCGGCTTGCAGAAGTGATTGGCGATTGTCATTATAGACGTTTCACAAACTCCAGTTTCCGCAATCTGTAAATTTCGGCATTAGATCATTTAACTGATCTTTGGCATGGTTTGGAAGAAAGTACTTTATGAGGAATAAATAAAACAATGGCTTATTTATTTTGTATATAAAATACAAATATGATATATTCTGATAATGTTTGCTTTGTACAAATATACAAACATACAATCCGACACATCTAAACGATATTTATGTGTATTCTTACGTCAGTCTTACCTTTTTAGGATCTGTTGATTCAAAGAATCCAGTCCAGGGTGTATCGATCCAGTCCATGATGCTGAGCTTGGTGATCTTCTTAGCGAGCTCGAAGTGCTTGTTGAGCGTGTCCGTGTACTCCTTCTCCCACTGCTTGATTTCGGCTTCCGTCACCACCCCCTCGGCCTTCACCTTCTCCCCGTACACCTTGTCCACTGGCACAATTCAAATGTATCTGACTACTGTTTTAATAATAAATTTGTTCCATCATTTTCACTTATAATCAAGCTAAATGCCTTTTCGCCAATGAAATGGCATATAAAAAAAATGTACAAACGAATGAGTATACCTCTATGATAGTTGAACTAAATTGGAAACTTTATGTTGCCACGTAACCTTAACACTTATGGAAACAGCTTGCTGTACGATTTTTGATACCAAGTGAAAAGTTAAAATAATTCTTTAGACTATGCTTATAGAAATATTAAGAGTATTGGGAGCTAATAGTGATAAATAAAATGAGAGTTAATGGGTACATCATAGTAGAGTACCGGTTGGCATTTGCCTTATCTTCTTATACATGAAGGGCTGCGTGAACATTGGCTCATCCTCCTCGCTGTGGCCGAAGCGGCGGTAACACACCAGATCCAGGATCACGTCTTTCTTGAAGCGGCAGCGATATTTGATGGCCAGCATGGCCACGTGCGCCACCGCTTCCGGGTCGTCGCCGTTCACGTGAAATACGGGCGCGTCTACGCACTTCGCAACGTCTGAAAATGTACACTGATATCATTTTATTTATCAAAAATTTAGTATTCTAATTTCCAGATAAACCAGTGATTATCACATTTAGAATACTTCTAATAGACAACAAAAAGTATTCTGTTCGTTGTGACTTCATTTTAATACAAACAAATTTGCTATTGAGTAAAATACGTACCCGTGCAGTAAGGTGAGCTCCTGGCGAACCTGGGGTCTGTCGTATAGCCGATCTGATTGTTGACGACGATGTGAATGGAGCCGTGTGTCGTGAAATGCGGCAGCTGGCCTATGTGCGCAGTCTCGTATACCACGCCCTGACCCGCGAACGCCGCGTCACCATGCATTATTATCGCCATCACCTGAACACAACCGGGAGAACAATGTGTTATGAAACAATGAAGAACTTGACACGAGAACGATACTATAAGATATGATAGTAGGAGCCGTGGCACTCGCTAGGTGTTTTAAGATAGACGGCTGCTCTCGACGCTGGTCGAATATTACTAGTCTTGTCGATCTTATTGCTCTGACTTTGGAAGTTGTACCGCTGCGACATACGCCTCCCTCCGCATCCCATTATGCTCTGCTATACCTAAAATTATGTTATGCGACTCGCGTCATGTTCCAAGCCAAGATGACTCCATTTCTGTCGTCTACTATTGTTAGAGCGCACTGGAGATTGTGTAGCCAACATTGTCACACAGTAGAATACTTACTTTATCCCCATTTTTGTCTCCAGTCCAGTGCTGCTCGGCGAGTGTCTTGCCCGTCACCACGGGTGTCACCACCTCCAGATGCGAGGGGTTGCAGCTCATCGAAACCTTGATGTAGCGGTTCGTGCGCCGGATGAAGCGATGGATGTACGTGCCAAGATGGTATTTGATATCACCTGAACCCTGAACACAATGTTAATATTTAATTAAAATTACACTAACTACATAATAGTGTTGCCAGAGTTAAGTATACGCAATAAAGTGAGCGGCGCAACAAATATTTGTTGCTACACATTGCATATCAAAGTTGTTCAAATCCTATCCAACTTACTACTTCTTTGGGTTCCATAGGCCTGAAGTGAGCAAAGATGTCTGTTAGCTGCTTCCGGCACACGTTGATCAAAACGTTCAGGCGACCTGTTTAACATTTTTTTTATTTCACACGTGTTACCAAAACGATATATCTAGGATTAATCTGGATCTAACCTCTATGTGGCATGGCCATTACGATAGACTCGATGCCGAGCTCTGTCGCCGTGTCCACGATCTCCTCCAGCATTACGATCAGGCTCTCGCCGCCCTCCAGACCGAATCGCTTCTCGGCTGGCCATTTCGTCGCGAAATATTTCTCAAGGCTGCTCAAAAAAACGTGTAGTTAACAATATTTACAACGTTATACGCATGCTTTCTTCAAACATGATTTTTCAGTGCGCTTCCCCTCTATCCATTGAAGGTAGGCAGCGAAATTACAAACTTTGCTGCATTTGCTTTTGCGCAATCCAATCCAGCGATTAAAACAATCGGTTGATCACTACTGGCAAAATGTAAACGTACACTGGGGTCTCCACAGTGTATTCCAAGACGAGTTTACATTATCCCAGTTGTAGTTTTGCGCTGATTATGAATAGCGAAATGGAATAATGTAATTGGTTAGCGCTAATTGGCCGCCTTATACTAAAACAAACTGCGGCTTACAAGACAGCCTTAGTGAGCCTGCGCAGTATGAGCTTCTTGTGCTCGGGCGTCTTATCCAGTATGCCGGGCGTCTCGAGGTTCTCACGTACGAACTGCAAGCTGTCCAAGTCCAGCACGTGCATATACTCCGCGCCTATCGGCCCGCAGTACACGTTCTCCAGACGAGTCTTAATCTCGCTGCAATATAATTAACGATTATCTTATGCTCGAATGTAATAACCGCCCTCGTCCCATTATATTTCAAAGATTATTTTAAGACTATTTAGTTCAGGTTTTTCAGTTAAATCTTTAATCTAATAACATTTTCTCATTTTAGTATTGGTATGTAGCCAATAATATTGATCGTAAATAATTGTTACCTCAATGTCAATTCATGTTCTTTTCCTCCCAAGTAACACATTGGAGGTAGTTCAAACTTCATATTCATATGTGCGTCAGCTAAAATACAAAATAAATTAAACGTTAAAAAAAAATCTAAAATGTACTCTCGCCGCTTTTTCACTACTAGTTATTGTGCTGAATTAAGTGGCAATAAAAACATTTGCCCACACCGTTTTTAACGGCTTTCCATAGAACGAAAAAATCGGAACGTAAATAGGGAATTTTTGAGTGCTAAACTTGTTCGTCTGTTAAAATACAAGTTGAACTGTTCCTTTATCAAGGATTAACAAGACATTTGTCATATTTTTCCCACCACTCGTATTCTACGTTTTACACGTCAAGTACCACTGACTCGCCTCTCGAGTTCCAAATAGAGCCGTAGTGGCATTCAAAATATTTAAACAGAACATACTGAGAACAGTCCCCAGCTCTCTGGCGACGAACTTGGCCTCGAAGTTGGACAAGGAATCAGATAAGTGCTTCATGCGCTCGTTCTTGGCACGCAGGATCCAGTCCGCCGCTAAGCACAAGCCCAACGGGTCCGTATGTGCAAGCAGGTGCCCGCGGATCTAAAACAATATCACATTAACACCATCTTTGCCACTACGACTTCAAAATCTTCTGGTATGGTAATGGACCATTGTCTCGTTTAAGCTTGCTATTTGAGAAACGTGAACCTGTTGGCTTATATTTCAAATGAAAAATCCCTAGTTTATTGTAGTCTCATTTTTCGCTTCTAAAAAAATCTAAAGCAAGCAAGTTATTTAGAAATTTACCTGGAAGCCTCTGATCAAATGTTGTACGGCTAAATGCAGCTTGATTGTGTCTCTTGAATCAGCTTTCTTGCAACTTTGTTCACCTAAACAATTATTAACATTAGAATAAAGATATACTAGTTACCGATGAGAAGTTTCAATGGATTATCTACGTGATTTTAACACCTTCTTAATCAGGCTGCGTTAACCATGCCGGCTCTTTAACCTGTCATTACTTATTTTGGTTATTTTTTGGTATACTTAGACGTGACTGTCAGAGTATTACGAGTAGGAATAATAATAAAACTACTAAATACCAGTTTTTGTTTTAGGTGTGAACTCATCTTCAATATCTTCAATTTTCAACTCGTTCGCGCTAAGGCTTTCGTAAAAACAATCCCATGACTGCAATGTTTTATATTACATTATTAATAAATAAGACTCTAATATCAATAATTAAAAAAAAACTAGTTATGTGAGCATAATTTCGAAAAGTTCAAGAAATAAATATGGGCAACATGATTGAGGCATAACTGTAAACTGAGTTATTTATTAAAAAGGGATTAAAAATATAGAAACAACATTGTTTCGTCCTTTAAAGTTGAGGTATATATCACGTTTCTGTTGATGGCTTCGAAGATTCTAGAATTTAATGAAGCGTTTTACTTACGGAATCAACTGGATTTTTCTTCACCCAGTCGACGTACTGCGCCTCAAGAAAGTTCGCATTACAGCCCGATAGAAAAGATTCAGATCGGGACGAACTGACTCTTGTTATAATGAGTCCCTTAATCTAAAATTATAAATAATTCTAACAACAAGTTCTACGAAATGTAAAGCAGATTCCAAGAATTTCGGGGTGAATATTAATTTAAAACATCTTAACTTTTTCCCGTGACTTAGTCCGTGAGGAATTAAAAAATACTTAGTAAGTAGTGCGTGTTTTTTGCGACGGAAAATTAAGTACATACGCTATAGACACATTTTTCGTACCGTATTTATGGTTCTTTGTAATAATATTTTCAGTTTGTTTGCTATTATCTACCAAGATTAAACAGAGGGAAGGTTGACTTACTGCTGGTGCAAAGGAGCATAATAATTTTGTTGTTTTAGCTATGTGAACTGCATTGACGAGAGACATTGCGCTTCACCTACAAGCATTTCTACTTATAAACTTAGTAATAAGACAAGTAACTAAAAGTACTATAAACATATGACAACCAACATATAACATAACCGTAGATTACTTTTTAGAATGATGAATTATTGTGCTAAATAAAAGTTATTAATAAAGATTTATATTCCAGATTTATAAAAATACTTACCCGTAAATATAACTTTAGACAACGTGAAAAGATTCATCAATTTTTACGTTTATTAAATAAATGTAATAGCAAAAATACAGAAATAAATAAAAAAAATATAAACGGTGTTGGTTGTCGTTTTTAAGAACTATTTGACAAGTTCTGAATTTGAAGTTTGAAGTAAAGAATTTTTTAAAATTAAAAATACTCTTTATTCTAACAAATACTCTTTAAATCAATACACCACAAATAAGATTTACAGTCAATTTCCAAAAAACCATTGTATGTTGTCCTCCTGGTAAAGCCGATTAATTAATATTTTCTTTGTCCTTGTTTCCTCTTGAATTCGTTCTTGAATGAAACAAAGGCGGTCGCGCCTGCCACTCCCTCGCCGGTCGCACTGCTGTTGAACCAGAAGTCAATGCGGCCCTTTGCAAATGGGAACACGTTCGGAAAGTTATCGTAGTTGGTTGTTACGTTCAGCAATCTGTGCATACCCTGTGAGGTTATGTTAAAAATGATCAGTGACGGGTATGGTTACAAAGGTAAAGTATGAAGTAGGTAGAGGATTTAAGAATGGTCTTACGGTAGCCGACTTATATGGGGCAAATATTATCGGTCTTATGACGAAAAGAGTTACATGTACACAAGATCCCATATGAGATGTGACTGTTTTCGTCAGATGGGATGTATCTTACGGAGCTGACGGGACACTTGTTGAGTCCTAAGTCGGCCGCCACCGCGCCGATATACGGGTCCTTCATGAGGAAGTCGCAGATCTTGTGATGGAACTCGATGAACGACCTCCTGTATTGGTTACGTATTTCCTCGAAAAAGTAAATGTGGATCTGTGAATTAGTTACATGCCTTGTTAGTAATGGGGAGGGTTTTAGTTAACGGCAACGTAAAAAAGATTTCCTTTTCTTTTAACTCCCTCGCCTAATCCACTTCCTATCCTTTCCGTATATAAAAAGGGGAAGAAGACCAGATTTTGGCCTTCGGTGCACTCAGTTGTAAGTGATGAAGTCAAGTGTAAGTATAGCTTATCTGTCGTCACACTGCCATGGAGGCCATCAATGTTGAATAATTCTCCACATAACGTACATAAATTAAGTTAGGACGTACCGTTACGTTATTTGTTGTGGAAAATCTAGAGTTGTACTCTATATTCCCGTAGTAATCGCCCCGCCTGGAGTATCGCGTCACGTTCACATAAGCGTACTCTACGTACTTCGGGTTCGAGTAGGTCATGAACGCCCTTTCAAATATCACTTTCAAGCTCTACAATACAATATTAAGTTACATGTAACCGTTGATATCCACTGCCCGAACCATACAAACATATTGACAATATGAAGTTACTACGGGACTTTCCGTTACCCGCGGCACGGTACATATGTTTAGATTACTTACATGAACCTCGCTAATAAAGAGAAAAAATATAAAGGAAGCTTTGACAACGTCAGAATACATTCTAGTTACAATTTCTCCAGAAACTGTCCCAAATTGATGTGCAAACAAAAATGTACGAAATCTGCGTATGGGAAGCAAAAATGACGGTGAAATACAGAAATAGCACAGTAATAATTCATTAGTATTATAAAATGGTCTAGACTGTGGACTAATGTGGAAATAATCGACATATAATTTCAAGCTAATGATCATTTAATGTATCAAATTATTGGTAGAGAAATTAAGAAGCAAGATGTTACAATGATTCGGGCATTTCACGAGTAAAGACTCATATGGCAAGGTGAACTTTTAATATAAATGGGGATTTATATTAAAAGTTAAAAATATAAATTTTACACGATGCATTTCATATTACTAGTTTTTAATTGATTCCCAAAAAGAGGTGGTTCGTCTGTATGTTTTTTATTTTTGTTACCGAACCTGGTTGTCCGATTTTCAAAAAAAAATTAGGCAACGTGTGGTACGTGTCTCATTTTTTTCAAATTAAATACTATCAGGTAGTTTTTAAGTTAATCGCAATAAAGCGTGCCGAAAACTCTTTTAAAATTAGGACAATTTTGCTATTAAGGTTTACGTAGCCTAAACTATAAGAACTACATAAAATCATTCATGAAAGAATTGTACCTCTTTAAATTTGCTACATAAAAATCCACGATAGATCCACATATCCACAAATATATCTATATCTTGAGCCTGACGCACAGTAACTACTTTTTTCATCAAAGATATAAATTAAAATGCATACGCCAATTTCAACGCTATTACCACGAGTAACTCGATTGACACCTTATCCAAATAAATGAGAGAATCGTTAAGAGAATTTAATGTCGATTATAAATGCCCTTTGAACCATTCAATTCTGATCAATATTTTAGGGGATTTTAAAAGAATAAAATACGAGTCGCAGGAAAAATTTAACAAATTTCAACAAAATTAGGCACAACTTTGCATTCTTGGCTTACGTAGCCTAAACTATAAGACCTACATAAAAATGTTTGGCTGACACCGACGTCAAAGTAATAATAATTTTACAATGTATGCATAACAGGTTTTATAAGGGAGATCTAAATAATTCAATGAATTATTTCGTTACTTTTTAGTGTATTGCTTTTTTTTTTCAAACATTTTATTTTAGTGTATTTTATCTGATAGTCTGTTTTACCAGGAAAAATAATTCTTTTATCAAATGAGCATATCCAGTTATAAGTTAGGAGTTATATTACTAGGAATTTAGAACATTGACGGATTTCATACATTTTCGTTAACAAGATATATGTATTAACTACGGACTCGGGTGATTAAACTATCGGTAGGTAAGGCTCCCATATCACACTTTAGGAATCAAGCAGTCGGTCCATAGTTGCGCGATTATTTACTTGCGCAACCCTTTCAACAAGGTACTTGGATCGGCCGACAAAAATCGTGTTATGTGCGTACTTCCATGTGCATAGGATTCAAAATCTACGACTAAACTATAAGACAATCATTTAGTCTCAAGTGTGTGGCGGCTTTTATAATGTTTTTATCAGACATCCAGTGGTCACTGTCATCAGGGGAAATGCGGAGTAGTTTTAATGCAATTTAAACACATCGATTCGCCCATTGAATTTATTGACATTATTAATACAAAAATACTGTGCTACAGCGTTCGTAGTTAACGAAACGTGTATATTAGAGTAGTGAAAAAATAAGGAAATTAAGCTATAAGGAGAGATGTGATAAGTAGAATTTTAGTTATATCAGAATTTTATTTACTGTTTACACTGGTAACTTAACTGGAGCGGTAGGGCTAGGGATAGGTGGATTGTGTGAAAGGTAACACGATCAAGAAGGGAGTGACGACTGACATGTAAGATAGATTAAATTAGAGGACAAAATCCAATGAAGCTATACCGTTCCTTAGTAAAAAGTCGTTTATCATAGTTTGATGTTTCAGCCGCTTGTCTTGCTTTTTATATTATTCTTGATTGACAGGTATAATTCCGCTTCGGCCAGTAGCTCTCCTGTGGATGTCATGTTGAAAACTAAATTGGCTCGACCCTTTTCAAACGGCAAAACACTTGGGAAATAATCCATATTTGCAGTAATATTCATCAAAGTATATTTGCCCTATAAAGAAAAAAATAAAGATTTTCATTAGTATTCAGGTAAAGCGTATTAACACGTTCACTGCTTAACAGGCCGATATCGGCCTGACGCGGTACTTAGCTGGTGCGGACGAAGAAAACAACGTCCCTCTCGCTAGTGAGAAACGATTATCTCAGGTGTATACATTGCACAAAGTTATAGCAATTTAATCTATCCTAGCGCTGGTGGGTCTAGAAAGACTTGCCACGCGCTGGAAGAAATATCATTGGAGGCGCATTTTGGCCCGCCGCACCAGATGAAGAATTATGATTTTACTTGCCGCAGTAAACATGTTACAGTAAAATGCCAACTAACATATTTAGCACATACCGGGAACAACACCGAATACGGATCTCAGTTCCTCCGTAGATTTGGTTTTGTGCTTTGTGACTTTCTCTTTGATTCGTAGGCTTAATTTAATTAGAGGGTCATACTAAAGCACAGAGACACAGCTGAAGCGTTTTCTCTGATGGCGATTGACTAACTACATCCAAGATGTTCACAATGTCATTTTAAAATTTGTAGAATGAATGTAACAGATGCTTACAGGTTGCAGAGGACATTTCCCCCCAACCAACGGGGCCACCCCTGCTCCTATGTACGGGTCGTGATTGAGAAAGTCACACATCTTATAGCGGAAATTGACTATAGACAGCTTATATGCGTTCCATCGAAATTCATACAACTTGATCGATATCTGAAAACATTTAAGATAATAGATTGTTTATGAATCAATTTTCCTATGGAAACCGGACACACAATGCGATTGATTATTGAGGTTTTCAAGTTGAGTTGTGTTTGTGGTCAAATTATCGTAGCTTGTCACTTAGTGGAAATGCGATGTCAGACCCGCAAGGCCTCGTCGGTACAATCTCCGCGCTGCGTCTTCACCATGGAGGCAGCGCGATGAAACAATCAGATATTTCGTTCTAACTTATCTCTACTTATAGATAATTCTATCGGTATCGCCGAGGTGAGGGCGCAGGTTGCAGGTACAATTACACAGAACATTCATTTTAATTGCAATGAACGTTTAGCTTTACAAATACAAACCGTAACATTATTTCCAAAAACACGGTTAGTAATAAATTCACAATTTACGTAATAATCGCCTTTTCTCCCATAGCGAGTTACGTTTCCCCAAGCACTCTCTATATATTTGTGATTAAAATAGACAACTCGTCCTCTTTCGAAAATCACTTTTACCCCCTGCAAGAATATATTAGGAGATTAATTTATATTATGCATGCATTTATATTAATACAGGCCGTATAAATGCAGGCCGTACTACGTAAGTAAAATCTACCAAATCAGTTTTAATTTCAAAAGTTAGTATTTATTTCAATAATCAAGTAAAACAAACATAAATAGAATCTATAAATTCGTACAAGTGTAAAAGAGAATTTGTAAGAAATTTACATAGACTCACTAAAACACTGGTGATCAATAAAACACAAAAACATATTCTTGTAATCCAACTCATTTTCTCATTGAAAGGCGACTATCATAATTTAAGTATGAATGAGATAGTACGTACAGCATAAGGTACAATTATTATAATGAAATCTACTTATTATAAATAGCATGGATTTGTTGTTGATAGAAATCTTAATCACGTTTTATTAACTTCAAATACAAAAAAATCGCTACATTATGTTGAACATATCAATATTAAATGTAAAACTATGTTAAATAGATCTTTTTTTTTAATCAACATCACTACACAATCTTTTTCTAGGCCCATATCCCCGCCTCCCGGGCACCTCCAGGACTCCAGCGCCAACAAGGTGGCGTTATCGCCTACTTTAGAAAAGACAGAGTTAAAAGAAAATTATTGGCAGTAGATATCAAACCGCTGCTTGCTAGAAGAGC
>LD688941.1:749833-766287 GCA_003118335.3 Papilio memnon
TCGCGCCGTTATATTCATCCCTATCAACACTTGACTTGTAATCTTCAGGACCCGGGTTCAAATCCCGTCGTGTATATGAAATGTATATGAGGAGGGATGAATCGCATGTAACAAGGAGAACGTTAGTTATGAGTGTGGAGGTACCCCTGTAGAGGTAGACCTAGAAAGGTAGACCTATGACGGATGACAGAGTTATGTGGAGGACAAAAACCTGAGGCGGAAGTTGAAAATATATGAAATGCATATGTAACTACACTATGTAGCACTCGATGTGCTTACGGTGAAGGAAAATATCGTGATGCAACATGCTCATATCTGGGGGAAAAATCAGTACGTACGAAGTCAACCGACGAACCCAAAGTGTGCCATCGTGATTTACTAAGGCCTTAACTTAGGTTGGGTTCCGCGCCCCTCAGTGGAGACTTTAGAGAGCTGATGATAACTTACCAACGCGGGCTGGTTCCGACCATGAAAAAAATCAAGTTATTAAATAATAGGTACGTAACAGGGGAAAAATCATACTAAATACTATTTACTAATCTTACTAATATTATAAATGCGAAAGTTTAGATGGATGGATATTTGTTAGAGTTTTTTGGCTGAACGGATTTCGATGAAATTTGTTACAGATGTAGAGGATATTCTGGAAGAACACATCAGCTACTTCCTTTTTTTTGTTAATTCCACGCGGACGGAGTCGCGTGCGAAAGCCAGTATATTATATTTATGAATTAGGTGACCTACCGTAAACTGTAGACTGTTCCGGATATATCTTCAGTTTCAACGGTATAATTTGTTGGCCTATAAAATTAAAAGTTAAATTACGATCATTTTTATGTATTTGAAAAACAGCCATACAAATAACAAACGTTATCGCGCATTAGATCCTGTTTACTGAGTAACAGCTCGACTACAATTACTAGGGCTTATGTACAATTTCAACAGACACGTGAAAGACTGCCACACAAAATGCTTGTTTCCACTGGCGCCACTTTCTTCTGCAAAATCAAAGCCACGCGCTTCGAAGGGTTCGCGCGAATGGTGGACGTTTCAAATGAAGATGGTCCTTGTAAGACGAAGGTTATAGCTCTTATATAGTATCTATAAAGTAACTTAAAACCCGTGTGATGCGTTTATTACATTTTTATTATTTTAAACATTGATGATACTAAGAATGCATTTGTATCGTTAAATTGATCTATGTTGAAATCTTACCTGAAGAGATACAAGACATACAGGATATAGAAACATTATGTATGTTATGTTTTTTGAATGTTTTTATGTAGGGCCGCAGTAGTTTGGCGGGGCAAGTATAGGGCAGGCTGTCGAAGGGCATGCAGTCCCGCTCGTCGGAGCCATCTTCGCAGTCCTCTTCCGAGTCGCATACCCAATTCAGGGACACGCAGCGTTTGCTGGAGCATTGGAACTCGTACACATCGCAGCCCAACCGACCATCACTATCTTAAACGATGTCGACGAAAAAGAAATATAATTTCAAACCACACACAACTTACAGATTGAATATAAAAGAATTATAAGATTTGCAACGTAATTTATTATTTCATCATTTATCACTGGCATTTATTTCATACCAAGGTTCACTATAACGTATAGAATAATTGTTGTAGAGTTCTTGCGACTTACCTCGGACACGTTTGTTATCAAAACGAAAACAATCGGTCTCTGTGTCGCACGAGAACTGAAAGTCAACGCAGACCCCATCTTGACATCTCAACGCTGTGTCCTGGCAATTCTCTGAAATAAACGATAAATTAAATATCAAACACCCAATCCATTTTCTATTTGGTTACTGAAAACTTTTGTATGGATGACAACAAGAAACAATCCACGTCAATTTTGTTCTTCATCATTATGCGTCAGTCTACTGAACACCTTACCACAATACCTTCCACTGTATCCAAGAATTAGATAGACTAGTAAAATATAAATTTAGAGATATTTTAAACCACATAATATGGTTGTAATTTTTAACGTTTGTTTGTTACTCTTAAATATAAATTAGCTAATAAATAAGGTGATAAGTAATACTAGTACTTACGTAACCACTGTGCATGAATACGTACACAAAATTGAATGAAGAGTAAAGAAAGGATGGTATTCGTCTCCATGTTGCAAGCACTAATTACTACCACTTCACATTTGTATCACTATCAATCTCTAGAGCAGAGGTTCCCAACTAGTGGTTCGTGAACTGGAAGAAACAGAAGCCAAAACATGTTTCTCGAATGGATTTAAATTTACCTGCCAGTAAGCCAATAGTCGCCGTGGAGAGAGTGAAAAAGCTCAGCTGACGGAGGTGGTACGCCAGTTCGCCTTGGCGAAGACAATCTGGATGCATGACAGTGCACCTGCTGAGGCAAACATGGCCAAACACTATTTTCTCGAAGCGCTTCAGGTCACTTTTGACACCTATACAATTATCTTCTACGATTTGTATACCTAGTACGAAAAATTTGCAAGATAGTATTCGTACCGATTCATCTTTTATGAGAGTTATGCAACACCCCCTATCGGGCTGAAGTTAAACGATTTTTAATTACTTTCACATTTTACGTAGTACTACATTTTAACAAGAATAATAGCTTGGGAACCCCTGCTCTAGAGTCACAAGTTCATTGAATAGAATACTTACGTAAAATTGATAAGAAAAAGTAAACAATATTGACGGGTTGCCCGTGGGTTTCTACTGCCAAAACATTCGTACAAAAAAAAATGATAATGTTAGATGTTATTCCACAGAGAACGGAAGGACTAAATAGTAACTTTTAGATGTAACTGGGCGTATCCGGATGCATGGGTAAGTAAGGAACTACATAGTTCTCCGATGACATAGGGCCGACAAGATATTTGAAAAGAACTGTACTAAATGTTATTCTAACGTGCAATACTTAAAAAGCAGCTGTGGATCTAGGTTTATGACGCGGCTAGGAGCTTTCGTCATTTGAGCAGGAAGATACGATTTTTAGAAAACCAAAAATCAAATATAATTTTACAAATAAATTAGAATAATGAATTGTAAGATAAGGTTAAAAAAATGAACAGCATTCATCGGAATAATATTTTTAATGTTGAATAGTTATACAAATCTCCAAATGAATGTAACGATGAAAGTATTAACACAGATAGCCACTGGTGTTTTTACTTCAGATACAAAGGGACTGTTGCCCGATGCCCGACTATTGTCGATATGAAAGGTTGCGGGGGTGACAAAGTGTCAAGTTGTCTCAGTCTGTGATCAGCGCATAAAGTTTACTTAAAACTACCTTTCTAAACGAACTCAGAGGAAGCACAGCAAAAAAACACACAGTTTTTTACAACAATGAACAACAATTATCAGAAATGAAATATTTCATATCAAACATATAATACATAAATAGAATAAGAATATAAACTCCCAGGTTAAGTGCGTTTCTTGTTCTTCATTTCATTTTTCACTGTAATATAAACAGCTCCCTCGGCCACTAAGTCGTCATTACGAACCAAATTGAACATAGCGTTAACTCGTGCCTTAACAAAAGGAAAAGCGTTGGGGAAGCTGTCAAAGTGTGCACTCAAATTCATCATATGGTATTTCCCCTGAAAATACCAAAAATTAGATCTCGGAATTATTAAGAATTGTAGTCATTTTAATACTCCGATAAAGAATTATAAAACAAATAAAAGTAAGTAACCTATGCGTTTTTTCAGACTAACTGCTAACTAATCAGTTCAGCAGTTTAAGCTACAAACTCTAACAAACATCCATCCATCTAAATTCTAAACTTTCGTATTTAGATTATTAGTAAGAAGTAAGATTATCTTACTGGTTTTACTGGGCAATTTAAGCCGGTTTCGCCGATTCCCGCTCCGAAGTAGACATCTTTCTCGATGAAATCGCAGAATTGGTGGCGAAATTCCACAATAGAGCGATAGTAATTATTCCAGCGATATTCAAAGACCCTGATTGTCACCTGATGATGTTAAATATGCATTTTTATATTATGATAAATTATTGAATGTGGATGGAGAGGAAGACCGAAAAAAGTATCGAAGTAAGGATTGTGTGAAAAAGGATGTGCTTAAGTGAGTGAATTCAGATATGATGGCTAATAAAGATATAAGTATGTAAGAGCAATACATACTGTGTCGACTGGCCGTAGGAACGAGAGAGCTGGACGTTATGTACAACCTCTCGCCGCCAACGTTACATGTCTATAAAAACGCAGTTTTCTTCAAATACACTTATACAAACCGTGATATTATACGCGATGGTTACTTTGTTAGCAAATCCAAAATTTATATAGTAGTTTCCTCTTCTTTCGTAACGAGTAACATTTAAAAATCCATAGGAAAGGTATTTCGGATTAATACTAACGAGGTGTGCCTTTTCAAAATACACCTTTACACCCTGCAATAAAAATTATAACAAAGTCATTTCTCAGTGTAAATGAGCAATAATAAATAATTAGTCCATGCACCTGAAACTAAAATATCGCTCAACTATTTAGTCTCGCTTTGAATGCTATGAGCTTATATAGAGGTGCGCACACTATTCGATTTTTATTTGTTCAACTAAACAGTTGAATGTGCTGCGAAACAATCGACAATCGCAAAACTGTTGTGCGATTGTTTAGCCAGAGATGTTCGCCCGCTCTAATGAAGGATGGTAGATATAGAAATTAAACATGCACGACATACTGACGATGAAATTCTACACATGCATGACACCTTTTTTTAATATGAATAAAATTCGCTACTTGGAATATGATGGATCAGCAATGCATTGATGAGATCCATTTTTTTAAACTAACACGTAGTTTTTATGTTGTAAATGTATGTGAATTTAAAGGGATACGTGCTTTCGTCCGCGACTCCGGCTTCCGGTGTAGAAGCAAAAAGTAAACAAAAGTAGTCGTAGTGACCTATGTGATCTTCCAGACTATTCTCTACATCTATGTCGAATTTCATCGAGATCCGTTTAACAGTTTAGGCTGTAAACTCTAACAAACCTCTATCCATCTAAGCATTCGCATTTATAATATTAGTAAAATTAATAAGACAGTATGAAGAAATACATATTTTGACGTTCTAGCACCAGGGTGCGCAGCCGTTCGCTATGGCCTCTTCCACATTAATTCCTTGTATACTTCCACATTCATATGGATTTTGAATCACGCCCTTCTTTCGCATTTCTCCGAACGGGGATATAAGTCCACCAACTAACACTGCCACAAACGTTAGCGTCATAAATGTTAACAATTAAAAACGAAAATGCAGAAATAAAATAAAAAACTTGCCAATACTGTGACGATCATTAGGACACAAATAAATGTTCTTGTAATCGAAAACATTGTAGGAATGCTACGTTTACCTATGTGAATACATTTATGTAATACATCGACTTATAACACACACTAAATAATATAATTTAGATCTGTTATATGATAAATGTCAATAAATGAAACTTAATTCGGTATACTTCCGACTATAATGGACTAAAATGGTTAGAAATGCTTGCAAACATTTCCGTTGATAATCTTCTTTTAGGATATCTTCCTAATATACGGATATATTTATATTACTTTAATACTTATTGTTTATTTGTTGTATATACATATTTCGACAAATATATTAAGTTTAGGGCAAATTGCTAAACTGCTCTTCTTCTTTACCGCCGGCCAGCCGCGCTGTCAGGTACAAGTCAGTACAAGCGAGAATCACTGGCGCCCGTACAGTTTTTGAGCTCTACTGTCCAGCTGTACTGGCCAAGTGTGAAACACGTATAATGGGCAATGAACAAGAACCCAGTGCCTTAAAATTGCTTTTTAAAAAAGCAAACGAATTATATTTTGACATTTGATTACCAAAAATGTAATGTCAAATGTTGACTTTTCGTAAAACATCATTGAAAGGTTTTTAACAGTTTTTAACATATGTTCGCATAATTCAAAATCATGTCATATATTGATTTTTTCTCTAACAATATTAAAAATAAAAAATGGGATGCTGAAAGTATCAGAGGATCTTGTTATGAGATGTGTCCTCAAGCCGAAGAGAAATTGTAAGTTAGTTTATTTTTTTTATAAATTACTAATTTCGTTTCATTTTCTTTACATTCTATTGCTACAATGTTGTTTGATGTCACCTTCACATACCTTAGGTATGGTTTTATGTATTCTTTAAGTATACTTCCTTATGCTGATTTCAGACGAGAGAAAGAAAAACTCGTGCACGTTTTGGAAGTTGTAGGCTCAACACGGCAACTGGTGAAAAGCTACAGTCGGTCAGCGGCAGACTCAAATATGGCGATTCCTGGTCTCTTGAGACCATTTTCTGTACTTAAAAAGACTACTCAATATTTATTACTAAGGTACCTATTTCTTCTACAAAAGAAACTCGGTATTACTTTTCGATGCTGATTTTTAGATAACTCCGACCTTGTTAAGTCGAAATGCCCTTTAATTAAGCTAAACCCCCTAAAATACTTGGTATCGCGAATTTAGACCTTTCATTCAAACAAAATTTTATTTCCCTGTGAGATATTTTTGCATTTACCTTTACATCCAGTAATATTTTAATAATCTGTTACTATTAAAGAGCATGTTCAGAATCTTAGCAATTTTACTTATCATGTCAAACAACTAGTATTTATTATGTACATAATGTTGTAACATAAAACTGTATTTGTTATTTGCAGAGTAACAAAAAGAACTGATGTAACCTCGGCATGTGTATATGACTTCATAAATGACAGATTGAGAGCCATTCGTCAAGATATGACAGTGCAGCGGTTAGCGCCTGAAGAATGTGTGCAACTGCTTGAACCTATGATTAGATTCTATGTATATTTTGGATACAGGCGAGTTGATGTTTTACACTAATCTTGGGAAATGCAAAAAAATAAAAGACTGAAATTGTTCACCAGGGGCATAAAAATCAGGTTGGTGCCTCTAAAAGTACTACGTCCTGCAAGCCCTGCACCTCCAGGTTGAGACATCCCTGCAAAGCAGTTGTTTTGAACTTAATTTCCTATAATTATTGCCTACAAACATCACACTAAGGTTTCTTTAGTTTGAGGTAAATAAATATTGAAATTGATGAAAAAATATTTGCAGATTATGCACCAGCCCATTAAGTGATTTTGATCCTGTATTAAATAAGAAATATCTATTGGAATGCATGAAATGGTTCCTCAGCTGCTGCGATATGCTTAACGGAAAAACCAGAGACAATGAGCTGACTGAATTAATTTCAAATTGGACCATAAATAAAGCTGAGCATAGACTAACATGTGACAGAGTGTTGGTGGAGAGCTTGTATGTGTTGTGTAATTTAGGGGATATGCATCCATTATACAGATATCTATCTTTGAGGCCAGATATCAAAAGGTAGGAAATCGTTTTTTTTTGTATTGTCCAATAACTGAATATAGCAGTGTATGTAATTGTGGCCGATTACTTTTGATTGTTATTCGGAATTATGTTTTTTACTGTAATTATTGGGTAAACAAGTGATGATATCACCAATACCTATAGTACAATGGTTGGTTAGTTTCGTTTAAATGTTTTCTTTTTTTACTCTACCCTTAATTTTTTTGTGTTTGTAATTATTGCAGGAACCCATGTCTGCAACTGGTTTATAAAATGGCAATAGCAAATCTGCATGGCAACTTTGTGAAGTTGTGCCGGCTGTCGGAAATGCTGTGTCCACTCACTTATTGTGCGTTTTCTTTACACCTACCCACTATTCAAAGGTATGAAGTAAACATACAATACAGATGTAGCGAATTATTTACTTATTGTTGCTTACAAATTCTACTGCAGAAATACTTGTATTGAGGCATGATTGTAGGAATCTATTGTAAATGTAAAAGTTTAGATGGATGGATATATATTAGTAAGATAATAAATGAGATTGGTCGTGTTCAGGAGAGGCGTATCTGTGTTGTGTCGCGCGTACAGCAGCGCGCGCGGCGCGGTGCCGGCGAGCGCGGTGGCGCGCTGGCTGGGCGTGCGCAGCGCCGCGCGCGCCGCCGCGCTCTGCTCGCACCACGGCCTCGCCCTCGGCCGCGCCCTCGGACATCACCACAACGACCACAACGTGCACTTCAACAAGACAGACTTCAAGGCTGATGTTGATCTGGTAACAGATCTTATGGCCAACAATGTTGACTAAGACCAAGTCACCCCTAACTTAGCTCCAAGCCTTGAGAGTGTACATATAGGGAGATAATTAATAAATGACCGTTCACATGCCAATATTGATTTGGTATGAGTAATAAACCCTTCACGGTTCACACTTGGACAGTACCGCTCAGTAAGTGAACTGGCAATAGACTGGCATAGTGTGAACACTAACTGGCGCCAGAGTCCATACAGTTGATGACTGGCTGTCGCAACTGGCCAAGTGTCAACCATGAAGGGTTTTTTACTCGAGCCAAATCAATATTGACATGTGGACGGTCATTTCTTGGTTAACTCCTTATACTCCAGGCTCGGAGCTAAGTTAGGGGTGACTTGGTCTTAGTCAACATTGTTGGCCGGAGCAGCAGATTGTCTTCACACATGAATTTCTTTATACATGCATGTTTTACGAGGTTTTACTTCACTGGAACACCGTCGGATAATTGTATATATGAACTTTGAAAAATAGAAAATTCTAGTACATGACAAAATTAGAACCTAAAACCTGCAAACTGCAAATCAAGTGATTAACTTTTGAGTCAGTGACTCTCAACATCTACTAAGATGTCAATTAATTTTATACCTTGAGTTTAATGCAATTTATGTTAATTTGAGTAAAATATTTTTTTATTTTCAGATGAAACCAGATACCCACGTCCCAGACAAATTAAACATTCCAATTCAAGAAATTCTTACATATCGAACTGGTGAAATTATTTATTGAGCTGGTCTCAAATAACAATACGCTAGTTGTTTTTTCTTTTATATCGCATAGTAAGCGGCTTAAAGTAGGCGGGTGCGGTAAGGATTTAACCCTTAAATTGCATATTGTTGCCAAAAGTCTACAAACAAAAGTATAGTTTTTATTCAAACCAAGAATTTTTTAATTATTTTTCCCTTAATCTGTGACTCAAAACCTATACTGAAATATTTATTTCACAATTAAATAAAAAATCATGCATTTAAAGGGTTAAAAGAGCGAAGTACTGTGCAATAATGTATTGTAATCGATTATACTCCTGATGCCCGTCTGTGGATCTCAGTTTTAAGTTTTTAAAAAATGTTTATTTTTCAATGTTATACATATTTCGTTTGTTTTTAATAAAGCAAGAAAAAATAAACGAATGATTTTTATTTCATTATTTTTTATCGTGAATTTTAGTTTTGTAAGGTCCAGCTTTTGCTAGTAAAGTGAAATAATTAAAACGACAAATTATAAATGAATCCTTTATTACTTTTATTTACATAAGAAAATTCACCTAATTACGTGATAACTAATTACATCGGACAACATTTAACACAAGTTGTCTGGACTTGGGAAAGTTAAATTCATACAAAAAATCACGACAACGAAACTCATTGGATATTTTACAAAATGTGGTTGTTACAAATAACAATAGTCATCCTTTTTCAAATAATTTTATATTTACTTAAATAGTTCATTTGCTTTGACTTTTTAAAGTCATTCCTATAAATATAATGCAGAATGAAGCAATAATAAAACACAAAATTAAATTTCTTTCGTGGTTCAGTAACGTACAACCCTATAAATATCGTCGCGTTCAATTTTGTATTACAATGCGAACTGTTCATTTAAAAAAAAAAAACATGATTTGAATAAATTAAAAAAGAATCCCTTTTTGTGATTTTTACAGCAATATCTTAATTAATAAATGTCAAAAAAACGGCAAGTGGCACCAACAAGAAATCGTCTCGAAATAATGCATTAATTTTGATATACGCTCTATTTACCATACGGTATCATAGAACATTAGGGCGCAGTTTTATTGAAGGCCGCATGCATTTGGCCATAGCTGTGAGAATTGCTTTATTACGACCAATCATTTTACTTAGTCGTCAGCCTGTACGCGGGGACGCATGCTGTATAACGACCAAGTTATCAACTAATGAAATTGCGCCTTAAATTGTAGATTTTGCTTTATGTCAGTAATTTATTCAAATTAGTAACTTTCATGTGAAAAACAATGTAAGCTGCCAAAGCAAAAGCGCTGACTAATGATTGGTTTACTGGGCTATTTTTATTTTATTTCTTAAAATATGAATGTAGACAATACTTTAGAACCAGTATCCAGAATTATGTTTGTGTAAAAAAAAATGATCTGTCAATTGTTAGTTACGCAAAACTAAGATACACGTTTTTATCAAACTTTTAGCCATATTTGTGATCTTATGTAGCTGTTAGCAAGTAACAATATAAACAACACCTATGAAACATTTCGTAACTGTCGATGCTCTAACATTTTTATATTCTTTCTGTATTATTTCATTATAATTTAATTCTCAACAAACGCTCCAATTTCTAAAATTTCATTTATAAAGCGTATTAATTGTAACTTAAAGTGAAACAACATTAACTACTCGGCTACAAGTGTTGACTGCGCTACGAATTGAAGAAATATTGTTTAACGTCGATAAGATTAACGAAACACAGTAAGCTAACATCTGCGTTTTGCTGGCTAATTGTGTGTGTGTGGACATCGAAACACAGTTGGCCACCGAAACACTGTTAGCTAACGAAACACAGTGAGCCACCGAAACACAGTTGGCCACCGAAACACAATTGTCCACCGAAACACAATTGTCCACCGAAACACAGTTCTCCACCGAAACACAGTTGGCCATCGAAACTCAGTTAGCTACTGAAACACAGTTGATCGTCTGCTGCATTATTTTTATGTAAAACAACAATAATGTCGATCTAATGAAGCGACAGTCACCACTCGCAGCCTGCCCTACAATAATATCGCATTTGGTAACCCAGTAGGCATTCACAAGCATTTCAAACACGAATATCGCGTTCACAATAAATATAAATTACATAATAAATATTCAAATTAACATCAAGGGCCATTTTATTTACAACAGATTATCGCCCTGTTTAAGACCCTTAACGTAACAATAAATTCAAATTCTCCTATTTGAAATTCGTTAATTTATAAATACTGAGGATATAACGCAGGATTTTGTTCACTATAGTTAGTAGCGATCATCGCGTCACCCCGCAATTAATACAAATGTCCATACGAATACATATATAAAACAGTATGTATATCAAGTGGTATGCTAACTAGCGGGCGACGCAATGACAAGCTTGACATCTACACAATCCCAGTACAAAACAACATAATATATTTAAACATACAGCATTTACACAAGCAAACAATAGCACCTATTGTGGAAGGTAAACATTCAAACTACTCACGAATCGCACAAAAAAGCGATAAAAAAACTACAACAATTGATCATGTCAACAATATCATATCCGGCCTTGCAAACTAATAAATAAACAACAAAAACTATTTTACCCATCAGTACAGTCGCGTACAACATTTTTTTACCATCTTTAAAACATTTTTAATTTCATAGTATTTTATTAAAAAAAAACTATTGCACGCGACTGTACTTACGGTCTACTATACAATGGTACAAAATCTAAACATAAATGTTTACCTTCCGCGGCTGCAAGTAACATATCTAACAACTTGTCCAATTCTCGCTTACTATCAGTAATGTGCCACCTGTGGTACATCTCAAACCTGTCGCCTTGACTTAGGCCTTAAACCTGTCGCTTTAACTTAGGTTTCAAATATGTCACTTTGACTAAGGTCTCAAACCTGTCGCCTTGACTTAGGTCTTAAACCAGTCGCTTTGACTTAGGTCTCAAACCTGTCGCCTTGACTTAGGTCTTAAACCTGTCGCCTTGAGTTGTATCCATAGTACAGACTTTAAATTTGCTACTAAATTTCTAGAAAAATCCGATGAAAATCTCATCTTTACACTGCAAGAAATTGTTACTTGAAGAGTTTTCTAACAAATTTATTTCTTAATAAAATCCCTGAAATAAATCTAATAAGGATGAATAATTTCTATAAAACTACACAGATTTAATACTGTACTTTATTTTAAAGAAACATGTTGGAAAATTAATATTTAAACAGTAATGGCAGTTATATTTGTCACTTAAAGCCTGATCTATGAAATACCTCGCAGTGCACTAGGCAGCGGCCAAGACGCAGTGCAGCTGCCGGCACAGCTCCCCTCCGCCTCCCCTCCGCTTCCCCTCTCTAATTGTCTAGTTTCACGCAAAGCTGGGAAAACATACATGTCATCATTTAAATTACACATTTGGAAACGATTTCAATAAAATAAAAATAATGTATTTCAAAAACGGACACAAATAACAAACATGGCCAGCGCAACTGTCCAACTGCACTGGTCAAGAGTAAACTGTGTTGAAGGGAAAATTTTATATTTTTCTAGCTTTCGCCCTGGACTCCGTGTCTATGGAATTAAAAAAAAAAGTGAGTAGCCTATGTATTCTTCCGGATAATCATCTACTACATCTGTGCCAAAGTTCATAGAGATTCTTTCAGCAGTTTAAGCTACAAACTCTAACAAACATCCATTCATAAACTTTCGCATTTATAACATTAAGTAAGATGAGCGAGACAGATACATAAATTCGCTAAGTAGATTGAGACAGCCATATGTATGTGGAGGTGTACTGACCGCGAGCGTTGTCAGGTCTAGTTGTGCTTGAGGAAGGCTTCATCGAAGAGTTCGAGCTCGTGTGAGAGGTAGTGCGCCTTGTTGCGCAGGCGCTTGGCGGCGGCGGAGGCGTCCTCCAGCATGGCGATGGCGGCGCGCACCTCGCCCAGCTCGCCGTCCATCTCCGTCGTCGCCTCGTCGATCAGCCGGCACAGCCGCGCGAACATCGTCGATAACTCCCTACCACAGGTTGCCACACATTTAATCCATTCAGAAACTAAAATAGCAGGCATAGAAGATTAAACATTAAGCGAATAAAAAATAAAAATATACATGCTAAGGCAGAGAACAACACATTTCCTTTTAAATATTTCAAGGTGGCAAACGATCAAGCGGCCACCTGAATCCGCCAAAATAGCGAAGCGACCGCTGCCCGTATACATCTGCAATAGCTGATGCGTTGCCTACCCTTGATCGGCGGAGGAGGAGACGCACATAAAGAGGATATTTCCGCCTCCTATGTGTCTCCTGCACCGTTAAATCCACGTCCCCTTCCCATCCTTTTCGTACAAGAAGACGTAGACACTTACGCAATAAAAGTATATTAGATATTCGCCGCTTGCTCGTTTGTCACCTATTAACATAAAAAGTGTGTATGTGACTGACTGCTGCACTTGATGGCTGCAGTTGGCGGAGGTGAGGTCGACGATGAGGCGCAGCTTGTGTCCGGCGTGCGCGACGTACTGCCGCTTGAAGAGGCGCTCCTGCGCGCGCGCCGTCCACGTCAGCCGCTCGTACAGGTACAGCGCGCCGTACACCGCGCCAGTCACCGCCACCACGCGCCAGCCCACTGTCTTCAGCAGCTGCAACACACAACACAAACATAAAGTAATAGTTGTCGACTGAGACTGTTCACACGAGATTGAATCATTAAAAAACTAATTGTTTTAAAAAAAAATCAAATCAAATCAAACAGCTGGGTGGATTTTGACCGGACTAACGGTAAGGTAACTAATGCACAAAAGAATATTAAAGGTTATTTTAATTCCCCACTGACGAAATCGCGAGCTGTAATCTTACTAATGTAAATGCGAGAGTTTAGATGGACGGATGTTCGGTACGATTCAACGAATCACGATACAATTAGTCACAGACGTAGAACATAGTCTAAAAGAACACATAGGGTATATACAAAGTTTTTTATTGCCGAGCGAACAGAGTTGTCTTAATAATTTAGATTATTTTGAAATCGACCCAGGAGTTTTAAAAATACAAATCTTTCCTCTTTATAATATTGATGATGAGTGATATTTGATACATAGTAGAGTGGCGGTAGGGGGCGCCTCACCAGTCCGGAGAGCAGCAGGCCGCCCATGGTGCCCTGCGAGGTGAGTGCGCCCAGAGCGAACCGCGACACCATGCTCCACTCCTCCGCGCTCAGCGGACCCACGCCCCCGCCCCCGCCCCCCGCCGCGCCCACCACAGCCGGCCCATTGCGCCCCACCACCTCCATGGCGGGCGCCCCGGGACCCACCGTCGGCGGAATCTGGGGATAAGGAGATATTTTATCAAATTATATTTTCTAATAAAGTATTAAAAAAAACATTTGAGTTAAAAAAAAATTCAATGTATTCCTGATACCGTTTTTAACATTTAAGATTTGATTTTCACTCGTAATTACATTTCTATCAATTATTGTTTAAAAGGTATAAGACCAAATACCTGAGTACAATTTTTCATACTAAGCATATCAAATTGTAGTTTACTTAACATACTGCAGATGCTTAGTTTAAAAATGACTGTAATTTTTTTTATATCGTATTTTCCTTCTCATCCCTTCCTCTTACGAAAAGGATGGAAAGAAAAAGGGACTAAATGTGGCGTATAACGTATTAAAGGCGTGTACCGGGCGTGTACAGGGCGGGTACCTGCGTGTACTGGGGCGGGTTCTTGAGCGCGATCTTGTTGGTGTTCTTCCCCTGGAAGCGCTGTATGAGCGCGGTGATGCCGTACGAGAAGCGGAAGGCGAGGTCCTCGTGGAAGTCAGCGCAGAGGTTGTCGCAGTTGAGGCGGTACAGCACCTCGAAGGGCTGCTGGTGCGGTACTATGTAGTTGGCGGCGGCGGCGCGCTTGTGCGCAGGTAATATGTTGTACATGCGCTCTGAAATACAACGTAAACTATGTAGTCGGGGAATTCCGCGGCGTTTCACCTTCAACATGTTGAAACGAGACGCGGAACAAAAATACAACGCAGCTTAGAAATGTGTCTGGACGAAAACAAAGTCGGTTAGAGATACACGGCTAGTTCTTTTTATTATCCCTTCGCTTGTACTCACTGCTATTTAATTAGTTATTCGTAGGAAGAGGAGTTTGCCTCGTGAATTTTATTTTGTCAGCAATTTTTCTGTAACCGAAACACCACGGATTTCCACGACTGTAAAATAAGGCGTATTAAAGTAAATACGATTTAGTTTTTTTTTTTACTTATTTACAAGCTACAATTTAGTATACTTTTGCGTGTTTGCTTTTATAATTCTGATGTACGGGTAAGTTGGATGCGGAAGATTGAGGGCCATTTTAAAACGGATCGAGGTAAGTCTATATACCAGGAGTGGGCAGATAAAAGCTGAGTATAGCACATAGCTGGTAACTAACCAGCCATCTCCTTCTGCACGGCGTCCATCTCCTGTCCGATGTCGGCGGAGAGACGTTTCTTGAGCCGCTGGCCGAGCCCCGCCTCCACGTGGCGGTGCAGCTGCCGCTTGTACTGGTCCAGCGCGCCCCGCTCCGCGCGGAACGGCGCCTCGTACTCGTCCACTAACGCTGACAGGCGACGGATCTCTTGGCTCAGCGTCAGCGACACCTAACACATATTTTATTTTTAAATATTCACAGATTTTTCTTCATCTATACTAATTTCATAAAGCGTAAACACACAATACTTAGTTACGTAGGATGTCAGCAATTACAGCATATATTTGAATAATTCTTTCTTTAATAAAAATACCCTACACTTACGCCACGCTTTAGTCTATATGTTTTACGCTATTAAACTTAGGAGGTAAATAAATTACAAAAAAAACTTAAAATAAAGTTTTTATAATTTCAAGCCGATGAAGCCGCATGGGAACAGCTCGTTTACTAATATTATTGTACAATTGCAACAAAGCTTTAGGCTTGTGCTAAAAAACCTCGATCACGTGATCAGCAATCCGTGCCCTTAACCTGGGCTATTGGTCAATTCCTATCAACATGGGCATCAAACGAACTCTTTCTTGGTGAAATCCAAAAGGGCCGCCGTCACAAGATGTCTGATGTCATATTTCTAGCACAACCATCCCAAGATGAGTATCACGCTTGTCGGACTTCCCACAGTATTGGAGTAGGAAGCATCCCGGCCAGCAGTAGGGTACCTTGTGCTCGACGCTCTCGACCATGCGTCCGATCTTGTCCTTCATCTGTCGCGTGATGGCCGTCAGCTGCTCCTCCACCGCCGACAGCTGCTCGTGCAGCACGCGCTGCTTCTCCACACGCGACGACTTCTGATCTGTCGCCTTGTTGTACACCTGCAATATACGGTGGCTTAGGGGTTTGAGCACTTTACAACTTTTTGTTGTCCGTGAGAACAGACTCACGGGTGACAAGTGATCTTTAAATAATTCTTTTCCAGGCAAATTATTATAATTTAAGCTTATTATAATTTTGTAATATCTTTTATTACTGACATATTACCTTTCAAAGAAAGTACCGGAGAAAAAATGT
>LD688941.1:771045-782978 GCA_003118335.3 Papilio memnon
TACAAAAAGAAGTTAAAAGCTTTTACCCAATTCCTTTTTATAGTTGATTCTGAACGTTAAGTTCATAGACAAGCAATAGTAACTTCGGAAGTCAAGTTATGCTGGCTGTCAGATTAATAAATGGCGGATGGACGTAAACGGATTTAAAACGAAAGTGGTGTATGTCCGTATGAATTTTGTTTTTAACTTGCTATTAAATTCATAATTTGATTTTCAGATTCAGAAAGTTGTAGCAAAATATTAATTAACTAAAAATGTCTCGTTCCGTCCGTGCTGAAACCAGGAATCGTGTTAAAGACGACATCAAAAGAGTCATGCAAGCTGTTGAAAAAGTTCGCCATTGGTAAGAAACTTATATGGTAAAAAATATTTTTAATATCTATTTTGACACATTGTAAATAATATATTAATTAAATAGGGAAAAGAAATGGGTGACAATTGGAGAGACGACTATGAAAATTTACAAATGGGTTCCAATATCTACGAGCGAGCAAAAGAAAAAACATGCGGCGAAACGCGAGAATAAGGAAAATACCTTGACCCCCAAAAAGATGCACGACTCTTCAAATTCTAACTTTGGCATGGCTGAAGATTCAAATACTTGTAAGTTGTAATTACATTTTTATTTTTATAACTAAAATAACTACTCACCTTTTCCAATACAAGGCAACTACTGAAATTTTAACCATAAGTACAAAAGCAATATAAATTTCTGTTTGACATTTAACATATCACCCTGTTATATTGTAAAACTAGAATCATGAAAAATTTTATACTTTTACATTTCAGGTTTTTCAACAGTAAGCGACTCTCAAGGTCCAACCGAATTTACCTCCAGCCATATGAACTTCTCGGAAGACTCAAACTCTCAGAGTAGTGGCACTACAACTCCGGCGAAACGGTTAAAAACAGACTAAGGTATAGTGTTAGTACAATTAGTATGAGTTGTAAATATATGGAACATATAAAGTGAGTGCATTTATAAATAAAAACTATATTTACAATGGTACAATGTAGGCGGATAAGAAATGCTCATTTAAATGTGTCACTATGTGAAATATAAATTGATAAGACCTTTTTGTTAAGGAATCTTAAAGTGCCATCTTCTTTAGAAGTTCGGCAAACAGTAGGGCAACTTGCACTGACACTTCGGCTCTAAAAAGTGAATGGGTGCACTTTTTGAACCAATGGTGTAGGTTTTTGAGCCAAGATATTCTTTAATCTATGCCTTGTTTTCATTGGATCCTACCTTGTATAAAGAGCTGTTGCTGTCAAGGAATGCAGGTTCAAAACAATTCTAGTGCCCCTAGAAATAGTCCTTAGGCATACATCCTAAGGCCATTGCAACCCTGAAGCAAGAGGATTCTCTTGTTAGGCCTTTAATTGAGGTAACATAGGAAACGTGAAAGCAAACTCTATGAGTTTTTGTATGAGATCTGTGGATATTATTGTTATTTATTAACAAAACAAGGTCTGGATAGCTAATTTTAGTTTAATTGTTGTTTTCATCCCTTTAAATTCTGGTCATATAGATTTGACACTGTATATTTATCAATATTTGCTAAAATTGCAGATTATATAGATCTGTTATTTTCAATTAGTCTGAGGGAATGGTATATGAGCCAAGAAGCACTTTCAGTTATCTGTCAGAACTCAAATTGTCCCCAGTTATCAAGACATTTTAATTTATCAGCAAAATTACAGTTTAGTAACAGATATGTTCACATACTAACAATGCAGATTCTATTTATATTAAGATTAGCATATGATATATGTTATAGTCAAAGAATTAAATTTACCACCCACCTAAGATTGTCGGCAAATTGTCACCATAATCGAGGTGTATAAAAGCAAATACCAAATTGAAGCTAATAAATGTATTACAATATGGTATGCTTACTTTAAAAGCTTAAAAAATGCACTGAGGTTTATTTGCTTTTAAACCCCTCAATTTTAGTTGTCTACTGTTGTAACACATTGTCATCACAAAAACAATGTAACACATTGTCATCACAAAAACAATGAAATCCAGGAATTTTATGCATGTTTTACCAATGGTACACAAAGGCTGTATCAATCCAGCCAGAGGTACACCTCTTATGAGATTTTTATATAGCTATTTTAGACAAATGAGTCAATATGACTACTTGTGATATGTGAGTGTATGACAAGTATGAACTAATTGCATTGTGAATATATTTTAGAAGTGTCGGAAATGAAAACAACTTTAGTATGGTAGTACCTGGTGTAGCTTGAGTGTGGGGTAACTTGGTGCACTTAAAGTTGTTAAGTAATATGAGAAATGTACACTAAGGGTTGTCCTAAGTGAGCGATTGATGACTGAGTGCGATAGTAAGATCGTTTTATGAAATGCTCTCAAATTAATGAGAAACAATAAAGTATTTTTTGTTATTTATTTTTATTTTAACTATTGAATTTTAGTTTAATTTTGTGTGACATTGTAAATTTAAAATGATCTGTGAAATATTACTGTAAATAAGAACTATATTCAATTTGAATATTAAAACATGTATAAAATTGAAAAGACTTTTATTTTAATTTATTCTTTATTTCAATCCAACATGGTTCCTTTAACATCCTGACTTTTGTATAAATAAAAAAAAGCGGTTAAGGTAAGTACATATAGGCTATACTAGTGAATTCCTATATTTAGCAGCTAGCAGTGGACTGTCACAGGGGTGAATAGTTGTCAGAGTCTGTGGAGGCGCTCCGCACGGAGCTGCCGGAGCCCCTGTAGTACGACTCTGATAGGTTGTCGTAGTCCGAAACGCCAATTATGTTACACAGCAGCTCACTTAAATTAATTGTCTGAAAATATACATTTGACGTCCTTACGCCCGAATACTGAAACGTCATTTATATGTAACAGCATCATACATAAGACCACGCTTAAACTCCAAATACTTTACAGATTTTAACGTCTGTCAGATTGTAAGAAAGGGTTAAGGTGTTAAATTAAATTGTAAAATACTTACTTCTGGTAAGAAATGAAAATCTGACTCATACATTGCACATCGATCTTCAAAACTGTGGCAACACAGAATAGACAAAAGGTACCAGGATAGTTCCCGCGGGAATCTTTCACCTGAAATTGTACGTAATATTTGAACACTCAGCACAAAAATACTATAAAAATACGTTACCAATTTTTGTATCTTTTTACCATAATCACTAAGCATATTAATAAATTGATCTCTAGGCATCACGTAAGCGCCATCTATCGGGTTGGCGAAATGTTTAAACGCATTCTTGATATATCTGGCACTTTCTAGAAACGCGGGACGATGATTTAAATACAGCTTCACAAACTCTTCGAAATCGATCTCTGTTGAAGGTTGACGTTGATATACTTTGTACTTCGCCTCTACTATCAGATTTTCAACCTAGAATAAACATATACAATTGACCTACTTAATGAATGTAGGTTATAGAGTCGACTGTCCTGTTCTTCCAACTACGCTCATAAATATAAAAAAGAGTTACTTCATATTCAGAAGGAAAGAATCCCAAAGCCCTCATCATGTCGGGCAACGTTTCGATCGGGATGAAGTCTTTCACAGTCCTGATGGAGGGGGAGAAGGTGCCCTGGCACAGGATCTGGATGTAGTAGAATAGGTCTCGGACCTCGTGGAACAGCCAGCCCGGTCGGCCGTTCTCTATCAGACAGTAATAAGGATCCAAGTCGGTTCCGCCTTGTTTTGCTGTCGTGTCTATTGCTCTGGAAACCAAAGAAGAGGATGAAGAAAATGACAACACAAAATTAAGCGACTTCCTGTGTCTAGTGTTCTCTAGCGACCACAAGTGGAAGAATGAAATTAGTGTACGTACCTGTAGTTAGCTGCCCATTGCGTCATGCAGCTATCCTTAGCTCCTATTGTAAATAAACTGCCAACGTCTTCTCGATAGCATACTTCTATCAACTATAACAAATAATTCTATAATTTTTCGCAGATTTCGTAGATTGACTACTTAACAGATAGACAAACCTCTATGGGATGCCCCAAAAGCCCGATGTGTCTCCAGGGATTGCCATCAAGTGGCATCTTCTGCAGACCTACGACGGTCTTGGTGGCAAAGAGTAAGTACTGTGCGCCCTCATCATCGTCACTTCGCGTCACCAGCTGCAGGCGGCGCACCGGCTGCTCGAACCGCGGCCCCAGCACCGTCGCCAGCGTCATCGTCGTCTTGTAGTTTATTATTTTGTATTTAAACTGATGACGAAACATAAATCAATTTTTGTATTTATATTGGAGAAATCTGAGTGTGGTAATTTGAGTTTTATGCAGTTTAACTTTAAACTAGGATCATATTAAAATTAAAGGACCATTAGCATACTTCATCATTAGCGATCAGAATCATAGGCATGTCAGTGCGACAAGTCTCAGGGTCGATGTCTTTGGGCGAGGGCCAGGGGATGCCGGCCAGAGGGATGGCGCTCTGTTCTATCCTGTCCAGGCTGAGTATCTCGAGGTATTCTTCGGAGCTGGCGCCGATGTCATATTCGACAAGTGTGCGGTCCGCGCCCATCGACACCAGCTTGTAGTCGCCGCTCTCGTTCTTCTCGGGAAGAAAGAAGACCGCCGTCACGTCTTTGTAGTGCGCCCGGTGCTTTGCCACGAACTGCCAGTTCAGCGACGCGCAATCATACTTGTACAGGCAGACCGTTCTACCCGCGTCCTTCAAATAAACACACAAATAATACACAAGTAAGTGATTTTCAATAAAATAATGTTCAAGAAATTTTTTCCTAGTGTATATGCTGTCAAAAATCAGAGACTGTGATTATCTCACGGTTTTGTGAATATTAACTCGACTAAGGCAACAGCGTGTGTAAAATAAACAAATGAATACATACAAAAAAGGCAAGAGACAGAGAATCAATGCTGAAGGATATCTCCTTGATTGAGAATCGGGTGTCTTGAAACGGTTTGTCAGTTCTTATTTCAATCGTTGTTGGGTCTAAGAATATTAATTGTCCAGTGTTGAGACCGCAAGCCAGGTGCAAGCCTGCGAAAAATTGCTATTAAATCGTATACACACTTCGTAAAACACACGTATAGTTTGTTTACAACTTTACCATTGGGAGAGTACTTAAGAAAGGTAACAGAGAGCTGGGGATAGAAGACGTCAATAAGGCAGCTGATCGAGTCATCGGCGGGCTCCGTCACCACCTTATACCGTTCCCGCAGTTGTAGCCGCGCGAACAGCATGTGCCGCACGAAGTTGTAAAGCTCCAAGGTGCCATCCGCGTAGCCCACGCATACGTACGGCCTTTGGAAAAAAGGGTAAACTCTTACTTCTATATACCTAAGCGACTTCGATGACAGAACACAAGAGGGTGGGTACGTCGCAGCATCAAGAGCCGTATAATGATTAGCAGTTTGACAACGTGATAGAATTTATGATTAGCTTTTTATGGTATGAGAAGGAAAGTAGTAAATTTTTCTCCCTTTTCCTTCCTTTCTCTTACTTCTCAGGATGCACCGTCATAGCGAGCGCTGGTGACGTCTTGTTGTCTAGGATAGTGTGATTGTTCTCCGCCACGAAATCCACAAAGCCCACGCCCTGGTTCTTTGTACACACGATAAAATCTCTAACAACAAAGGGCTTGTTGGGGACTGTGGCGTCGGAGGGCAGCTTGCTCTTCATCAGCTTCTGCCGCTTGGCGCCCGTCACTGGGTCCACCTTGAGCACTACCTTCTCCCAGCATAGGCATTGCTTATTACCTGGAAAATTTGTATCTGCTTGAAAATCAAGCGACATGCGGCAACATAGATAGCCAACTCTCTCTCTCTCCGGATCGTTTCCTCATTCCTGAGGGTCGCGACCACTCTCCTTGACCATCTCACGTAGGATGTTCTTCCATACTGTGCGATTTTCTGAGATAGCCAACTACAACGAGGATAATTAAACACATCTAAAAACTTTTACGAATAAGTTTCTAGTGTATACAGCTACAAGATATAGAACTGTTTCGCAACTACTTGCATTTGGGGTCGAAGATTTGGTAGCTCCTGGACGAGACGTTGAAGCTGAGACCTGTCACCTTGTCGACAGTGAAGCCGTGCACCCAGTACAACAGTTTCAGCTGCGGATCATAGAAATGGATCCCGCCCTCGCTGTTTCCTGTCACTATAACTCTGGAATAATAATAGAATGACAATTCTGTAACTGTTAAAGATTTTAGTATTATTATAGTGTCCATGTAAAGAGAATACTAAAATATTAATCAAAGAAAATGTCAGTTAGCTCTTATCATAAATTGCCATGAAATAACACACCCGTCGATATTTTTAATGACTTCTATCCTACATTGTTGTATCTTCAGTCCCTTGACGAACTTCATGTCCTCAATATCTTTCGCATCCTGTACGTTAGCGTTAAACTCGGACGTGAAGCCGTACACCAGCGCATAGCCACGGTTGGTTCCCACGAGTATCTGACACGTCTCCCTCACGTATGTGAAGCAAGTCAACCTTCCAAACTCTGAGTTTTGCTTCCTTTGTACCGTTAGTACTACCAACTCGTACGTGTTCGTGTCTTTTACCACTCCTCGCTCTGTCACAAATACTTTCTGGAATATAAAATTCAAGGAGGCTATTCTTATCGGATGTTTAATTTAGTTTTAGTTATGTAGTTATATTTTTTTAGCTGTAACGTAAAATAGTGCTAACCCTAGAAACGCCGATCCATATATCGTGTTTGGTCATCAGCACAAACTGTTCTGTCTGTATCGGGTTGAAGGCCATGTCCAGGATGGCACCGCGAGGCATGGCCAGTTCCAGGGTAGCTATATTGTTCACTAATTAGTTATAGAATATCAAAATTAATCAAACTTAATTCTATAGCTGAAGTTTTTCGTCTCGTAGACTTTGATACTGGTTTCGATGAAACTTACGTAGTTGAGCTGATATATTTCCTTCTTTAGGCATAATTGTTTTAAAGTATCTTTTTATTTTTATTTTATGACAAAAGTTTACCATGTGGTTCATCATTCCCGAAAGACCATATCCACCAATAGACGACCGCCTTCTCCCTATAACCTATAGTAAGGAGATATTTGGCGTCTGGACTAAGAGTAATTTTTGCGATGTTGGTGCCCCCGTGTGGGGAAAAGAGCGTCTTGACAGGGAAGTTGTCTTTACTGTCCCATACTATGAGTACGTTCTCAGGTCCCGAGTCGGCCGTCACCAGCCACTTGCCTTTGCTGTCTGCAGCTATGCATGTTACTACGTGCTTCTGAATTATAAAATAGACAACGTTAGTAATAGTTATACTTAGTTAAGTAGAATTTGATGCGTTAATTATTAATATTCTAATAGCTTACATGCCCTTGCAGTATCCTCATCTCGTTGGTGGTCCAGTTGTAGAGCACTGCGCAGTTGCCGGCAGCATACAGCGCGATAGTGCTACCCTCGTCGTTCAAGTTGATCACACCCACCTTGGCGTTGTATCCGTGGATCCAACGAATGTTCTACGATTTTGAATTCTGTTTTTATTAAGCTAGCCTAGCTAATAGATTGCAAATGTTAGTACTAATTGCAAGTTAAAAATTTCAACTTTAATAAGTGGTGTGTGGTTAGTTCAGCAGACCATTAGTAGTACATTTCTGTTACTACGTCTACACTCAAGGCTTCCTTAGTGACCATTAAACGACTGAAAGAAATATCGTTACGAAGGGCGAGGGCTTGTAGTGATAGTTGCCGAGCTCCGAATGCTTTCTGATCTGTGAGAGGGAGAGACTGTACAGGCGGCGCACGTCGATGTCACTGGCCGCGCGGCTGCTGCTCGGGTGGGACGTCATCTCACTCTATACGAAAGTTTTGTGGTTTCGTAAATTGAATATTCAAATTCACATACACTTTCTGTCGTTGTACAACAGTCATTGATTGACAGAAAACAACAATTTGACACGTTCGTTTTTTTTTTTAATTTTGACATTTGAGTATCTCAATGTTGTCAAATATTTTTAATGGGTTAATTTCTCAGTTAGGGTAAATAATACCCTTCTGAACGGTTGAGTCCACTAATTAAATCTCCTTCTATCCCAAATCCTGGATCTGACTCTATATCGCGACTCAATCGATTGTAGATCTCTTTTCACTAGCGCGAATAACGCGCGAGGCTGCTATTTCTAAGAGAAATGTGTACCATTTCGCATGCGACCACGACTATCACAGAAACCGCTTGGCTAGTCTATCTAGTGGAAAAGGGGTCTACAATTCTAGTTTTCACAGGACAAAGATT
Organism: Papilio memnon; assembly: GCA_003118335.3. Lineage (NCBI taxonomy): Eukaryota > Metazoa > Arthropoda > Insecta > Lepidoptera > Papilionidae > Papilio > Papilio memnon. Next base: position 779,314 of record LD688941.1, read on the forward strand.
GAGTGTTAGCGTTCGAGCCCTCTGGAGATGAAAGCTATACGACTATCAATGTTAGAAGCGTAATAATTATCGTTTGTAATATGCAAAAATGCATGGTATATTATTTCATTTCGGTATGCGAAACAGGAGATTGAATCAAAGGGCGTCAACCAGTGTCGCTCCAGCGGCAGCGTTATCTCAAGTCAAGGGTCAAATGACTGCGTATGAGCGATCAGTGTTTGTCAGTCCGTCAACATGGCCGCCAGCTGTTCAGTGTTGTGCATCATTTTGCTGATTCTGCAAGTTAAATGCAACACTATATTCTTAGAAATGAACACACCTACACCTGAAGAGGTATTACGTCTTATTTAATTTTAATTTGTATGAATGTTGAAATCTCCCTTATCATTATCCTTGTTTTTTTTTAAATAATCTGCTTATTAGGTGTTTTTTATCTTCTTGAGTAACTCAAGATGTCTTCAATTATTTTTAAATTTATACTTTAAAATATTATAAGTTTGGTAGTACTCAGTGATCGAGTAGTAGATTCGATTCCTTATCTGTTTTACAATATGTTTATACGAAGCTTTTAACTGTGTTGTACACACTTAACTATAACATCCCCTTTAATATAAATCACTAGCTTTCGCCCGCGACTCCCTCAGCGTGGAATTTAAAAAAAAAGTAAGTAGTCTGTGTCTTCTTCCACACGTTGCTCTACATCTATGGCAAATTTAAATTAGATCCGTTCGGCCGTTTAGGCGGTAAACTCTAACAAACAACCATACATATATCCAGAATCAGCCCTTGAACATGGCGCATGCAACTGTGCCGAAATATCGGGAGCTAAAAGAACCCAATCGTGGTAAGAAACCCGGATCTTACGAACATTAATTATATTTGTAAAAACCACGACAGTTTAACGTTATAAACCATACATCCATCTAAACTTTCGCATCATATTAGTAAAATTGAAATAACAATGAATATGTATAGTATTTTAAAAGAAAATCGTTACAAAATTTCATTCACCTTAACAACGAATGTAGAGTTGACAATCTATTATCTATCTCTTTTCCTCTTGTGTAATTATCGCAATGACTCGATCGCCATAAGTAACACACCCCTGAATATTTACATCGCTTATCGTTAAAACTATATTTACATTGTTAGGTACTTAAACAGTTGCAATCATTGTGATTTGTAACAGTTGTATTTCCCAGAGCGTATAAAAGTACACTCATCCTATCGTATCAATTGGTTTTCCTTTTAATGATATGTGATACTTAGGCAAGTTTCCTGAGGAGATACGGGTACTTACCGGAGGTGCAGGGCGACATAGGTTTTTCGTACACGCCGCAGTCGATAGCGGAGGCCGTCAAGAAGATGCAGCAGTTCGCAGGTCTGCCGGCAACAGGGAATCTCGATGAAGAAACGAGGAGCGTACGTCCATAAATACTTCTAGGAAAACTTTATATTTGAATCCGGTTTGTTCAGGATCATTGGAGAATAAACATTTTGCAAATATTCCCCAACGGTTAACTCCGTGCTTTAGTTGTCTATTCTTTGCTTTAATTTGTTTGCGTGTTAACTTTTTTAAGCAATGAAATTTTAATTTTCTTCAAAATTCTATCAGACTTTTTACCAGCTAGTAACATAGCGATGAACTCGTTTTGCTGGTAATAGATTAATACGTTGTTACAGTTGTTTAAGAAGAAGCGATGCGGAGTTAAGGACATAGAGCACAGTCCCAGGTCGCGCAGGTACATCCTGCAGCAGGGATGGGGGAAGAAAGCCATTACTTATAGGTAAACACACGCTAACAAATTGAAACAGAGATATGTAACCTGTGACACTCCAAGAAAGGTTACAAATTCAATGTAACTTTTTTTTTCAAATCTGCCGATTACGTTTGGGCTACAGGAAGATACAATGGAAATGGATGGGATCATCATACACACAACGCCAGCAAACATTATCATTCGTAAAAAAATAAATTAATTGTATTGCCACTTAAATTTTTTTATTTACATGAGGTCAGAGTATTAAACGGTTCGAGTACGTTGGAGTGGGAGCGTGTGCGGGCGCTGATGGCATTGGGGCTGGCGGTGTGGGCGCCGCACGGGGGGCTGCGCTTTAAGCAGCTGGACGAGGGACACGCTGACATACAAGTCTCCTTTGCCAGCAAGGACCACGGGGACGGGTCAGTAATACTCAAAGATACTTCAGAAAAGATCATGAAGTTCATATCGAGTGCTAAATTTGTAGATAACACGTTGACCTTTCTAAGGCAGGTTTCCTTTCGACGGGCCAGGTCGCGTGGTCGCTCACGCGTTCCCGCCGCCGCACGGCGCCATGCACTTCGACGACGACGAGGTGTGGGGCGACGGCGACAGCGATGACGTCGCCGACGATGACGTCACCGACTTCTTTGCAGTCGCCGTGCATGAGATTGGGCACGCGCTCGGACTCTCGCACTCCAACGTGAAGGCCTCCGTCATGTATCCCTACTACCAGGTCCCCGTGGAGAAGCTGCATATGGACGATATACTGGGCATGCAGGAGCTCTATTGTAAGTCGCTCGTGCAATGCTTTAGTAAACCTGTTTTACTTGTGTCTTTACTTACCCATTTCGCTGTTTTTAGTAAAATCTCCACTGCTCGCTTGTTACTTTAGTGAAGGAGGAGCTACCGAGTTCTGGGGAGAGCACGGAGCGCGCGTCGCGGTCCTCGTTGGCGCCGCACTTCACACAGACCGCCGACAGCCGCGAGGAGGACCTGCCCGACCTCTGTCTCTCACACTACGACACCATACAGGCCATACACGACAAGATATACGTCTTTGAAGAGGAGGTATGTCACACTTCTAACTTCAAGTTTAGCCACTCCGCTTGTAACTTTATAGAAATCTTCGAAATACGTCGGTTAAATAATAAAATTAATGCCAATAGAGACCTAGTGCCTAATGCAGGCTTAAAAATAACACACACACATTTATCTCTGCAACCACTGACTTCAACATCTGAGTGCTACGCGTAGATAACGACCAAAATATATAATACATTGAATGCAAAAATTGAAGGAACCGTTTTACAGCACTGATGTGATGTAACCGCAACGAAATTTAAATCTTGTGTTCAAGCCACAGGTTTCAGAATTGTTGGTATCCTTCTGCAGTGGGTGTGGGTGTTCAGAGACCGTCGCGAGCTGGAGGAGGGCTACCCGCGCCGCATACACGATGTCTTCATCGGCCTGCCCAAACACGTGCAGTTCATACGTGCCATCTATCAGAAGATAAACGGGAACATTGTCATCTTCTCCGGTATACTGCCACCATGAATTATCTAATATTCGATGTTATGTTATTTGTATTTGTTCAGAATCTTGTAAAATTGTAATGAAACGGAACGCGGCTATTGTAGGTCGTAACTACTGGGAGTTCAGCCGTCGTTTCCGGCTTGTGCGTCGCGGGCGCGCGGCCGAGTTCGGGCTGCCGCGGCGTATCGAGCTGACCACTGCTTTCCTCTCGAACTACAACAACCGCACCTATCTCATCAGCGACGATCATTTCTGGCGCTACGACGAGCGACGTGACGCTATGGACCGCGGCTACCCCAAGCACATGGCCGCCTGGAGACGCATTCCTAGTCCGGTAGAGGCCGCCATGGTGTGGAAAGGAGGTGATTT
>LD688941.1:783009-796512 GCA_003118335.3 Papilio memnon
GGAATGTATTCTGTGATTATTTGAAGAGTCAAGATCATAAAAGTAACACTTATTGCAGACACGTATTTCTTCTGCGGGCCGCGTTTCTGGCGCTTCGACAACGAGCGTGTGGAGGCACACGCGTATTACCCGCTGCCCACCGCGCAGGTCTGGTTCCCGTGCGACTCTACGCCAGAGATGAACAAATACGTCACCAACGACGAATCTTAACTTGCCGTGTAAACTTTACGCGCGGTTCACACTTGGCCAGAACAATTGCTAGGTAGTGCTCAATAACTGGACAGGCAATCAACTTGAAGTGTGAACGCTAACTGGCACCACTGGTCTATGCAATGTATGACTGGCCGTCGCAACTGTCGAACTGTACTGGCCAAGTGTGAACCGCGCATAATGCCTATTACTTGCACGTTTTCCTTCACTCCAGTGAACCAGTGCTGTCATAACGTTTGTATCTTTTAATACATAGGTCTTTTTATTGATTTTTTGTCTTTTAATTTTTGATGTAATTTTATATTAAAATGTGAATTGAATAAACTAAAGGATAATTTTTAATTAGTAGTTTTTTTTCGTAACTAGTAAAATATCTTCGTTATCATTAAATCTTATAACTTGGTATTAACGGAAATAAAACATACTTTAAAGAGACGTAAGTTTTAATAAGTTTAAAATCACATTTACAGAATAAGCAAACGGTAAGATAAAAACCATAGAATAGTAAATGATGCAAATAATACTGTTTTTATAATCACATTCATTAAATATCAAGGAATATTAATAATAACAATTTTTGTACTATGAGACTATGAGCTTATGCTCAATAGAGAATAACTTTTTTCTACCACATTCAAAGCCAGCAATAATTTTTGGGAAGAATTTCTATTGTGTTTAATTATTTTTTTAGTCTATGGTTAAAAATGTTCTAAAAGACTTTCCAAACATTTAAGTAAAAGAATAGAGAGAAATAACCTGTAACCGAGTTTTAAAACATAACCACTATTAACTGCCATTGTGTTTTGTTTTTTTTTTCTTTTTTCGGCTCTCACAAGTGCATTGAGCCAACCGTGCTTTGCTGCCAAGCAATAAAAGAAAGTCTTAATGGTAAATAAATTTAATTCAATTATTTGTTCAAATGCTTATTTGTGACAGAATATTTCTCACAATCAATAAAATCGAATAAAGTTTAAAACATTATAAATAATTGATTTTACTTTACATATTGGAATATTGTCTATGTTGGTCGTGTGGGGGACAGTGGGGGAGAGTGGGGGAGAGCGGGGATAGTGCGAGTGGCGGAGGGTAGTCGGGGGGTTGTCTAGCTGCAGCAGGAGGCGGGGTTGGGGTCCTTGCCGGAGCGCTTGGTGATGTTGAGCCTGGTGAACTCCTCGGCGACAGTGGGGTGGATGCCCACCGTGTTCTTCAGCTGCTCCATTGTGAGACCACATCTGGTGAAAGGAAAACAAGCATCGTTGTTTTATTTTTAGTGTATTTTAAGCTAGAGGGAGGAGCTATAAATAGTCAACTGATACAATAACCAGACTTTGTATTTTTATCATAAAATGGCAAACGTGCCTTAATTTTTGTCGTAAGTCGAAATTGCGAAGCGATCGCTGCCTATACATATCTGCAACTGCAAAGCGTTACCTAGCCGTAATCTACAGAGTAGGGGGGGTCTTAAAGGGGATATTTTCCCTTTCTATTCGCCCCTCCACAGTCAAATCCATTTTCCTTATAAGACAATAATGGGCGAGACACGAGACGGTTATAAACAATTAGTTAGTCTTTTTTATGATGGCCGACTTCGACGAAATAGCGAATCGATCGTTGAAAGGTGTGAATAATTCATGTACTGACTTGATGGCGGCGGCGAAGCCCTGTATGACTTCTCCGGCGACAGGGCCTACGAAGTGCAGGCCGAGGACCTGCTGCGGCGGCGCGCGCTCCGCCACCGCCTTCAGGTAGCAGTTGCGGATGTTGCGCTGCGGGATGAAGAACTCTGTCGGCTTGTAGTACGCGTGGTACACCTCTACCGCGTCCTCGCCCAGTCTGCAACACAAAATAAAAGGATTATTAAAAAATATAATGCAAATATTGTATGTACAGAGATTAATTGCACAATTATTGTATATTCCTGTTCCGAGTCTCATAGTGTCCTGTTTTAAGCAAATTTTTGGTTGGCTGTAATAACTCGAAAACTGAAAAAAAAAAGGCCCAAAAAGTCGGATAAAAAGCGAGGTTAAAGCTTCTTTTCCATTATAGGTCTAGCTACTAACAAATACTATTTTTATTTTTTGTTCGCATTAAAACTTTTGCAACTAGAAGTATGTAAAGGAGAAGTAACACTGTAAGAAATAAGATGAAGGAGCATCTTGTAATATTTTAGTTTCCATGAGTATAGCTATGATCGATTTTTTCGAAACACATTTCTTCTACAGTATAAAGTTTTTCTTATTATAAGTGTGTTATTCACCTCGCAACCGCTGTCTCCTCGCTGAGTCCGACGCAGCCGTACTCCAGTGGGGTGAAGACAGTGGTGGCGACATTGTCGTAGTCCATGTGGTGCGGCGCGGCGGCGAACAGCCTGCGCGCCAGCAGCCGGCCAGCGTGTATCGCCACTGGCGTCAGCTCCGGCCGCCCCTCCAGCACATCACCCACCGCGAAGATGTGACCCACGTTCGTCTGCTCCGTCGGCGCTGATATCTTACCACTCTCAGTCACCACCTATACGAGTTATCATTTTAAATCATTACATATTAGAATTTAGATCTAGTAATCATCCCACCTACCTTATCATACTTCCGTAGGGTCGGCGCCTCGGGTTTTCGTCCCTCAAATAAATCTTTCATCTGTCATCTCAGGCATCACTACCTTCTTCATCACACCATTTAAGGAATCCATCCATCTCTTTCCAGGTCTAGCTCTACCGTTGTATCGTTCCACACTCATAACTTACGTTCTCCTATTTACATGCGATTCATCCCTCCTCATAACATGCCCATACCATGTTAACATTTACTCCTTTTACTTTAGATCTAATAATAAAAAAGGATAATTCTAGTATAGAAGAGACGAAGAACATCGAATTTTATAGAATCAGAAAGTATAAACTTCTTGACTGTTAGTAGGTAAATAAGTAGTACTCACAGTGACGCCGGCGGCGGGCAGGTTTAGTGCTTTGGTGAGCGCGTAACGGCCCGTCGCCATCAGCACCGTGTCGAACACGTCCTCTGATCTAAACATGCAAATATTCATCTTAAATACACATAGATAGTTCAAGCTTATAACCTATACTAGTCTATAAGTAAGTCTAAAGAGTATTTTTTTTATTTTTGTATGTACTGAAATAACTTAAAAACTAATGGGACGATTTCAAAAATTCTTTCACCATAAAAAAGCTACGTTATTGCTGAATAACATAGGCTATTTTTGTTTTAATATGGACGAAGTCGCGAGCAACAGCTAGTCACAGAATAATCACAAATATGATCTACAATGTACATTTTTAAATTCAACTCAAACTAAAATTGATCAAAGTTTACGTTCAAATTACGTATAGTTTTCTTAACGGATACTAAATTTTCTTTATTATGGATTATTAAATTAAATATATCACATATTTAAAATGTTAAGAGTTTATGAAGAAGTATAACTGACTGTTCCCCTGTGTCGGTGTTCTGCCAGCGCGCCTTGAGCTGTCCGCTCTCGAGTTTCTCCACGGAGAGCGGCACACACTTGTGGTGGAAGCGAACACCGCGTTCCTCCATCTCCGCCGTCACCAGGTGCGCCATCTGCTGGTCGAACCCTCGCAGCGGCACAGACCTCACCAGCACCGTCGCAGAGTACCCCAGAGAATTCAGGAATCCAGCGCATTCCAGACCGATGTCTAGACAAATACATGTAGCATAATTACATATATCAGCCCTTCCTCGCATTTCTGGTCCCTTTGTAGCCATTTATCAAACTTATTTAAAGAAGGAACTATTAAAGTTTTTTCATTCTGTCAGTTTAGAATGCACTCACCAGCACCATATTCTAGGGATTCAATAAATATATACTCACAACCAGCACCAACGACGAGCGTCTTGCCCGGCGGATACGACAAGCTGAAGATGTCATCGCTGCTAATACAGTATTCCAGCGCACCAGGTATGTCCGGATAGTGTGGCCGGCCGCCCACCGCTATCACAATGTTCTTGGCCGTCAACTCCTTTTTGCTACCATTCTTAAGTGTCGCCACTATCGTATGCGCGTCCTTGAACTCTCCTAAACCGTTAATGTATTCAATCTTCTTATCTCTAAGGTCGACTCGTGTCACCCAGTTGACTGATTTGATGTGGTTCTGTACAGCCTCTGTTAACGAGCTCCAGTTGATCTTGATGTCTTTAGGAGATGGCACCTCCCAGCCGTATGACACAGCTTCCTAAATAAACCATAAATACTATGGCGGAGTTTGTTTAGCAAATTCTTCATTGCAATTAACACCTTCAATGCCACTAAGTCGCCTGGCGAATTAACTGTTATAGGAAAATGTAGTGGCATGGAACGTATTGAAAAACGTGTCTCCAACGAATAGATATATGAAACATTAATGAAAACAAAGTTGAAGGTGAATAGAAAATCAATAACGTAACAAGAATAGCTAGAAGGCAATTATTGTGGTCATTATTTTTTACTTTGTATCACTTTGCTAGACAAATAACAAAGACTATTTAAATTATACTGAAGAACAACTAAGATATATTTTGTATCAATACAATGTCAGGTTTTACATTTACAAACGTAACTTAGGCACAAAGTTAAAGTGGTTACTGAAAACGTTGCACTGACTGTCATATATTTACAAATAAGATATTTATCATATAAAATACACTTTATTATAAAAACATGCAATAATTGTTTCATCAACTACATTAGACTTGTCAGTCACCTCCTGTTACAAACCGGACAGCTGATTTTTTTCAATAAAGAAGTAGGTAATTCGACCTTACATTAAAATGGCTTTAACCTTGGTAACAAATTAATTCGATTCCCTCGTGACTTCGATACAGCATTTTAGTTTTTTTACTTTACGTCACAACTGGACAAAGTTGGAATAAAATGTTTGTTTAGATAAAAGAAAACGGAGTATTTTTTCATTAAAAACGTTCATTTTATGATTACAGAGTACAAAACTACTAAAACAGTACATATCAAGATGCTGTACCCGTGGTATAAGGGATTAACAAGGAACACATCTATATTATGACCGTAGGCGTCGTAAATGCAAATCATAAAATAGATACGAAGACTACTACGAATAAGACCACTTTAAAAGTAGCAGACTCTTTGAAAGCAACCTAGATCATCGGCTGGCGACGCCCATCATTTTATCTTCTCATTTAATTACAAAATGGTTACGTTTTAAATGATGAATCAAATTACATTTACATAACATCCTGTATAAACGGGAAACGTCTATGTATTAATAACTATTGTATATATGGAGTCACAAACGTGATTGCAGCACGCGGTAATATGCAAAGTTACATCATACATCAACATTATATTCACACACAGCATGTTTGTTTTAAATGATAACAACAGTGTAACTGTATGCTAATATTTTCTACACTGAGATATTTTGCGTACAGGGATAGAATAACTAGTGGGGTTACCATAAATGATCCATTTTAACACACACCGCACCTTCACAAACTAGACACTCGGCAAATAATCCGAACATCTGGGAAAAAAATCTTTAACAAAATAAATATTTTTATATACGAGTTAAAACATAAATTAACAAAATCACTACTTACTACAAATGATCTAACAAGGAATTACTATGATATGGTGCATATAAATGTGCTAAGTATGTCAGGCAATATTTATAGTGACCAGATGTCGCACCACATTAAGGATGCAGTTTAGAAGCACTTAGAGGTAATACACTATGATTCATACTACCACAGAAATTATTGTTTTGTAAACAACGAGTTCCACTAATTGCAACATATCACTTGAATACAATAACGGATTGAAATAGTATATAATTAAAACTTAAAATAACTTGGAGTACTTATATGGACTCCTAAAAGGTGGAGGCTCTTTATTCATGTGTTTTTACGACAAAATTACGAACCGGTATCGGCGTTAGGATAGGGCGCGGTTGTGCCTCCACCCAGGGGGCCTAACGGAAAGGTGCGTCACAGGTCCGTCAAAAAATGAGACGTAGGTTTTTTTAAACTATCTGAACATTATACATATTAAGGAAATAATGTTTGTGTTAACCATATTTTGTGGTTATAACAAAATGACACATGATTTTGGTGAAAAAGCAGACACGTAATTGCGGTGGTTAATCATTAAGTGTAAGCTATATTTGTTAAGGGAAATCCGAAAATTAATGTAATTAAATTTCTATAGTTAGGCATTTCGTTGATACAATATTATAGAAAATTACATCATTGTTAGATACATATTCTCACATTACAAATGTATATATTCTTTAATACTCAAACATGGACATTAACCTGCAATATTTTCCCACCATCTGCAGAATACTTATATTTTTGTAACTCTAAATGTATAAAACTGGAAACTTTATTTTTAAACTAAAGAGTGTACTTTGGAGCCGACAACAGATTGACTAGGATATGTATTTAAACCAGAGAAAGATATAAATTAATTAAATATTCTAACTGTTGCTTACATTTATATTTGCATGGATTTAAAATTAACATAACTGGTAGATGATGCAATATTTCAATTTTCAGCCATATCCATTCAACTATTCTGGAGTTAACATATCTTTCATCCATCCAAACTTTTGCATATCTATATCTATACTAATATTATAAAGAGGAAATATTTGTATTTTTACGTATTGAAATAACTCAAAAACGACTGAGCCGATTAGAAAAATTCTTTCACCATCAGAAAGGTAATTTATCTGTAAGTAACATAGGCTATATTTTTTAATTTCATGCGAGCGAAGACGCGAGCAACAGCTAGTTATCGATATTTGTGTATATATAATATTTGAATAGGTACATAAACTGTTTTAGGATGATAAAAGTAAAGAATCATAAGAACTCTTACATCATTTTCTAACATTGAAAACAATATCAATAATGCTTAGATTTGGTTCAATGCCAACTTCAATAGCAATATTAGATAAGATTATTAATAAATATTAACTTATTTCTACCTACATGGATTTATATAGAATAGATATCTAAACAATGAAATAACCACAAAACATTTAATCTAGTTTAGGGTTCTAGATCCAAGATAGGGTTTAGTAGGCCTAGGGCTAAATTATAAATGGTACAAAATATAAAATGGATTTTGCATTAATTAGCACTAGTGATTGTATCTCTACTGTTCATAGTTAAACAAAAATACCTACATAATATAATAACTACTTTTTAAAGATTTAACATTTCTGTACATACATAAAACTAATAAGTTTATTTGAAAAAAACCAATACCAAATAATCCATATCATGGAGACCAGGATCAAAGGAATTAATGTGGAAGGAAGGTCCACAGAACACTTACCAATTTCTAAGAAAAAAAAAAAAAGTCAATGCAAGAGAATTAAATTCTTAGAACAATAATAATATAATGTTTAATCAGTTCAAAAATTTTAATAACCACTTTAACTTTGGGAAATGGTACAATTATAATAAATGTCATAAAAGTATGTAAATAATATCAGATGGTACTTACATGTATACTTTCCCCGAGAAGAGCAGCTTGGTGCATCAACTTCTTGGGTATACAGCCAACATTAACACATGTACCACCGAGGCCCCATTTTGTACCCAGCGGTGAAGGAGTTACGTAATCTAACACAGCCACTTTCACACCATGGTTAACTGCTTCTTTTGCACATGCCAAACCTCCAGAGCCTCCGCCGATAACCGCCAGGTCATAGTCAAATGTGCCATCTAGAATATTGGGTTTTTCCTTACAGTAATATGGAATTTTGATATAATTTTATCCTGTATGTCATTTTCATCAAGACATTTACTTTTTTAAAGTAAATAATATACCTTTAATGCCATATGTTTCACACTTTTTTTATTCTACAAGGTTTAATTTAGTGGATAATATGATAAATTGAAGTATCTAGAGATTTTAGGGTTTTACTACGATTGCACAAGAGAAGATGATGTGGAATCTTATTATATTATAATAACTGAACTGACAAAGATAGCGAAAGTGTTTCGAAATTATAAAAAAAAAAATGTTGATAGCGAAATAAATAAAGAGTATATTATTTCACGCTATCAATTTCATATCGACGACTCTTTGAATAATTCATAGACATTGAAGATTCAAACACAAGTTTTAGTTAGGTTATGAGGTACTTAACATTTCAAGGCCAAACTTACAATTACCACAAGATACTTACGGTTCGAGAAGGTACGTCGTGCCAATAAAAATATACTCTCAATCCTTTGCAAAGGCCTGTTTGAGTTCGAAATCTTTCGAAAATTGCTTAACATTGTCATATTGACGTATGACATTTACTACCACAATTTACAAAAAGTGTACACTTGCACCTATGCAAACATTTTTGTTTTACGTAGCAAATTCACAACTAAATTGAACTTCTCAAAATGAAGACCGTACTTATCACCGGAGCTAACCGCGGTCTGGGCCTCGGAATGGTTAAATATCTCACAAAGCAAAATAAGGCTGAAAAGATTTTCGCAACTTGCCGGAATGCATCCGAGGTATGTAACGTTAAAAAACTACTTACCAATTGGTGCCATTGTCACTTAAAATTCAAGTACAGAATTAAATATGTAAATCTAATGGTTTTAAGACGTCTTCCTAACAACAATGCTTGTAAAAAATCACTTCTGCTCAATGTAATGAACTAATAAAGGCTCGTTTTTAGAAGTTACAAGTGCGTGCGAAAGAGACGAATGGCTTCGCACAACTGACAGCTGACGTCACTTGATTATGACATATATATATCCTGTGTTCTTTCTTTGATTTTTAGTCATTCTTAGGCTTCAGGTTTTTTGTAATCACAAAAGTTACACAAAAAGCATAATTTTAAGATTGAAAAATCGTAAAACTAAAATTTCAATTATATAAAGACAATTTTTGTACAATTACTATAAATATTATTTCATGGGCATTTCTATATGTAGGAAACCCTTAAAGTTACTTTCACTTAAAATCTTAATAGCTTAATAATATTTTGAAGTATATAAATTGAAGATTATATTTTCAGGAACTCACAAAGCTTTCGGAAGAACATCAAAATCTCCATATCTTACATTTAGGTAATCTCAGTATTTGCGTTTAAATTATAACATTTTAAAGTAAAACATGTTTCTGGATTTCAGTGCTTAAGATTTTATCTTTTTACCAGATGTTAAAAATCTAGAATCTTATGGAGATTTTGCATCAAAGATTAAACAATTAGTAGGCAATGATGGCCTCACCCTACTTGTTAATAACGCTGGAGTGACAACAAAATTCACCAAGCTTAGTCTTGTAAAGGAAGATCAACTGTTGGATAATTTCACCGTAAATACGGTCGCACCTATACTGTTAACCAAGGTAAATAGGATTTACTTAAAAAAAATGTTAAACATAATATTATCTTATACATATTTAAAAAAAAAACAGAGACCTTGAAACACGTCATGAATAAATAAATTACGTATTGCACAATGTTGCATTAATCTAAATCTTACCAAAGTACTACTTAAATACTCAACGTTGCAATGTCGTTTGCTGTTCCGATTTATTTCCATTAAACAAAAATTGTCTACTAATAGTTGCGAAATATATCATTTGATAAAATACATAACAATATAATAGCCACTTTGTCATTTTAGACTCTTCTGCCACTCTTGATACAAGCTGCTGATGTAAATAGCGAAAAACCGGTTGGAGCGAATCGCGCCGCGGTCATTAATATGAGTTCAGTTCTAGGATCCATAGCACAAAACGATCAAGGAGGTTTTTATCCGTACCGATGCTCAAAAGTAAGATTTTTTATGGTCGTGTAACTTTAAAATACACACATTTTTTTTATTTCACGTAAATATGCTTGATTAACTATACTTTCAGGCTGCATTAAATGCGGCAACAAAATCTATGAGTTTGGATTTAAAAAAGAATCAAATCCTCGTGGCTTGCATGCATCCGGGCTGGGTGCGGACCGACATGGGCGGAAAAAATGCGCCGCTAGATGTCGATACAAGTATCAATGGAATTTTCAATACAATAAACAAACTAGGTGAGGACGATAGTGGAAAATTTCTACAATACGATGGAAGTGAATTGCCGTGGTAATACAATGAAGTTTTGAAATTATATTTAAAGTTTGATAATATGATGATGTTAATAATTGCGGATGTAAACCTACAGGTGTTATAAATTATTTTTAAAGTGACTAACTCCTGATTATAAGCCTCACAGGAAAAAGCTGGTACGCTTTCGGGCTTTTGTTTTAGGTCACTTTTGTTGTAAACAGGTGATGGTAGATAAATAGGTCACTATATATAATGTGTGAATAAAACACAAATAAAAAATGTTGTTATTATATATTTTGTATTTGTTTTTGTAAATCTATTTTATCTTATTTTACTTACCCTGTAATACTTTCCAAAACCGTATCATCCCTAACTTCTGTTTCCTTCTTGAAATTTAATTTACCGCATAATTTAAAAACTTGACATTGACAATTTTTAAAATATCGTACGTTTTGAAATATTTATAAACAATCATTGTGACACACCAAATTATAATAAAATACAAACTTCAAAAGTTGTAAACAAAGACCGCGCTGGTGCTGCCAACTAGGAATAATTGAAGATAAAAATATCGAAAATAAATTCATGCTTTTTATAAATGCTTCACTCGTGTACTTTATACAGGTGCATAGGAAAATTAATTGAAAAGTCAAGTTATCCTAACAATAACTGTGACTAAAATACAAAACTGTCTTCTGTTCGGAAACGGATCTTATTATAATAGCAGTCTAGCGACCTGGTTTTGTTTGGAGCAAAGGAAATTCAGCACACTACATTATTAAACAAAAGATTCTTAAAATTGAAGAAAAAATTATCAATTAAAAATTATAAAAAATATCAGGTGGATAAATGCAATACAAATCTAGAAATCTAATATGTAAAAATGCTTATAGTTTTACTTACGTATCCACATGCGGCTGTAAGTGACAGCGAGTGCATTTTCTATCTCTGTCTCGTCCACGGTATCTTGATAAAGCACAGACTTCATTTTTTCTGGAAGTTTATTAATTTATTCAACAACTATTATTCGTCACAGGCTCACAGGGGCTGTGATCGTCTCCTCAACATCCCGAGTATACTCTTATATATAAGTTATCAAAAGCATACTTGGCGGTAGTAAGTGATCAACACTTAGACGATGGGATATTATGTATTCCAATTATTTGTACGTAAATTAATATAATACAACAATATTAAAACCAAATGTAATCGCCACAAAGACATTTTAGAATACTATGATATAATGATTTTACCCGCGACTCCGTCCGAATGGAATTAAAAAAAAACAAAAGTAAGTTGCCTATGTGTTCTTTCAGACTATCCTCTACATCTATGCCAAATTTTATCGAGGTCCGTCCAGCCGTTTAGTTTAGTTTAGCCGTTTAGCTACAAACTCTAAAAAACATCCATCCATCTAACTTTCGCATTCATAATATTAGTAAGATAAGAAGTAAGATTTGTGTAATGTTCGTGGGCAATACAAATTAATTACAAAATAGTGATTTTCATCTTCAAGTCGGGTAAATTAGCCCATGTTTGAATTGAGTGATTCAATAGAGGCAATCGTATTATTTAAGACAATTTGCTCCGACCTTTTAGCACTAGTCTGAAGTTATTCAAGTTAAAATATACTCTATTGCTTGTGGTTAAAGTACAATGTGTTATTGCGATATTTGAGAATGTTTTATCGGTCTAACAGAGTTGTAACGAAGCAGTTATGGCTTTATTGTAAACTAGCTGTGGCTCGTGACTTCGCCGGCATGAAATTAAAATATTATAAAAAATATAGCTTACGTTACTCACAGATAAATTACCTTTCTAATAGTGAATTTTTAAAACCGGCGCAGTAGTTTTTACGTAAATCAAATACATATAAAAATACAAATCTTTCCTCTTTATAATATAATAGTATAGATAAGTATAGACTAGCGGTTATCCGCGACTTACTCAGCGCTGATTTAAAAAAAGTAGCCGTCGTCGGAGATTAGAAAGATTAGAGATTTTTTTTTAAGTATCAACACCGACACTCCAATTTTATCAAGTATCTGTAATATGTATGTATAGATTTTTAATTTGAACCGAAAACCCCTAATGTCTCTGCTCCTTGTCACTGAATGGATTGAAAATCGATTTTTCTCAAGGTGAAATTAATATTTTTAATAGATGTGAAGCGACTTTAATTTTCCGTGATCATAGAAAAGAAAAAACACAGCACATGTTTTTAATATAGGAGGATATTTAGTCATGTAATGATTGAAAATACTTAAAAAATAATTAAATCGTCCAATTCGTTAATTAGAAACCTTGCAGAATAACTTATAGAGTAATAACCTATCCATTTACTAAATGCGGGCGCGGTAATGCGATAGAAACGGAAAAAGTTGTCACGCATACATAATTTCCGTTAGATTGAATGATCAGACATACAGACACAGAGACATACAGTGCCATGCAAACTTTATGTCGGCTTGGAATTAGGCACGAGACAATTTTAGATATTGTCGAGATGTTAAGGTAGTTGTAGAAGCATATCCCTAAACGCAATTTTTTCTTTAGTGTTAACGACGACCCGCTTTGATGTTTGAATAGTATAATACCTTGTGCTTGCTGCAGCGTGTTATCGACCGAAGATACACAAGAACACGTCCGCATTGCCAACACATGGATGCTTTCTACAAGTTTATACTGTCGATACATTATAGAAACTTGTTGTGATTGCGGGATGGATAATAAAACGTAGGCTTTAATATAATTTTCACCTAAGTATTGTATTCATAACATCCATAAGTGAAGAATAGTTACCAAAAAATAGTTCTTACTTACCAAAGCGATCGCAATTGTCTCTATCAATACAAGTAATGTAAGTCATTTCATGCAATGAGTCCATTGTACATAACAAACTTTATTACTTCATAGAAAACTAGCCAAATTTCAATGTCGATAATTTTTATTTCAACAATTAATTCAACAAAATGTAATTCTTTTAAATCAACGTCAATTTTGGCGGAAGAATTGATTTTTTTTATCACAGATTAATTACAGTAGTATAAATTATTTCTTGGAAATATTAATTAATTTATTTATTTCTAAAGCACCTTTATAAAAACGGGTTAAGAAGTTGATTCCGTTTAAATAAATTAAGCATCGAAAGACGCAAACATGAAGTAAACATCATTTGTTAGTTAAATAGTTCATGAAATATACCGTCCCTGAAGTTGTTTGTGTCGCAGCAGCTCTT
>LD688941.1:798648-815164 GCA_003118335.3 Papilio memnon
AGTCAGACATGTTTTTTCAATTTAAGTAATAAAAGAATATAAAAGGTTAGAGTAAAATCAATTTGTATGGTTCGCCGAATTTAAATGCCACGACGGAACTTTTCAGGAAGCAGTTATTTTTCAGGATATAGCGATTGTTTGATGTCATAGCCAAAGCGTGAGGAGCTGATATTAGAAATCGGTTCGGTCGTTGTGTTTGTTACCAAAATGCCTGATTATTCCACTGCTTTAAATGATTCTAAAATCTCAGATAGCCCGTCACTAAATAGGTATCTTTCAATGTTGGTTTCTACTAAGCACTTCAGCTCGTCTTTGATAGAGGACAAGATAAACTTGCGCCTGGCGACAGACTCCGCGTGTTGAACATCACACAGGATACGACAGACATCCATCAATTGTCTGAAACGGCCAATATCCTTATTTTTATCCTTCATATCTTTACTCAAGAGTCCTGCCAGCGCAGAAATCGCCGCTGCAAGCTGCTTTTGTCGGTCCTCAATTTCTCTGTCTTCCTTCAATTCTGTTTCTGGATATGCTATCTTTATTTCAACATTTAGCAAAGGGGCGCCTAATAGGACGCCATTGGCTGGAACGAGATATCGCTCGTTGAGATCTTTTCGCATGTCACTAGCCAATCCAGTGGTGGCTATGTGCTGTATTCTATGAGCAAGCGCCTCGTGTATATGTGCACTATATTTGACAGGAATTTCAGGAGCAGCCCCAAGAATGTCTAGAATCTCCGGGTCGAGATCTTCAAATGTATAATTCGGCGCAACCTGCTTACTGGTATTTTTGTTGCTGCGATCTGTTTCTACGCTCAGCTCTACTAACGTAGCGTTTTCTAGGCTCGATGTTTGGTTTGGGCCTTCAACTCGATCTGCCTGATTGGACTGCGATGCCTGCGGTGCTTGCGGACTGCTTGCCCCAGACTCCACTATAAAGACAGAAAGGCGTCATATTGACAACAGTTTCGAATATTTAAGATGACTTAGTTAAATTCATTTTTTAGTTGAATAACTAATGCGGAAGTCGATATCCATAACACTTAACAAGATTTAAAAGTGGTACAACAGCACCAGTTGTTGAATGCAGAAATGTGGAAACGTGGTAGACTGAAGTAAAGCCAAAGAACAAGAGGAATGTGTATATTTTATAATAAACATAACGTATATATCTTAATTAACGTACCTTCATAGATGACGTCATATGGAGGCTCGGATCGGCAGTCCCGCTGCGCCTTCCTGACTTGCTTTAAATGATTTATTCGCTTCTTCAGCTTTTTTAATTTCAAAAAAATATAATTTTCCTCTTCATCGGATTCAGAGAAATGCTTTCTTTTTAACATTACAACTTTTTTTATTAAATGAAACGAAAAATCAATCTGCAGATATAATGTGTTTATTGTTGCAGCACGGGAATGCGAATGAGGAACGGCCGAGAGAAAGACGGGATATTTTTTTCAACCTTGAAAATTTCCAAAGTTATACTGACTTATTCACGGAATAAATTTGCGGATAACATTGCCTGAAAAGTTTTTGTAAAATTGGTACCAAGTTAAAACATGGATAAAATCAAACAAAAAACCTATTATATGAAACACGGTTTATGAGGCGCGGGCGCGACCCATGTTGGGTAGAACTCGATCTCAATAGAAGTCATGTAAATGTGTAAGCCTTTTTTGCAATAAGCGAGCTTTACGACTGCTATTTCTCTGGGAGTTGACAAACATTAGATCTTTAAGTAGATATTTATAAATTAGAACATTTTAAATTTGTTATTTTAATACTTATATTAGTGAATTATTTAGACATTTTTAACAAACAAATGTTTTCTATTGACTAGTATAAGTAGGTAAAGTGACCTCAATCATGATTGAAACCCTGCAACCTTGTGAAATACTGCGACATAAATATGTTTGGAATCGTTTTGAATTTCAGATGGAGTTGTCTGGCTCGCACTGCTCATGAATACGGGACGTGAATTATTGTTACCTAAAAAGTACCAAACCAAAGTCGAAATACGAGAAAAAATCCTTCTCATTACTTATTTTCTATAAAAATTGATATTTATTTGCATATGTGTTTAGTTTAGGTCAGTAAAGAGTTATGTTTCGTACAGTTGAGAGTGCAACTCTATACTACTAGAAATTACAAAGATACGTATTAGGATTCAAATAAATTATGATTCTATCATAGTTTTATAGTAGTTAATAAGACATGTAATTTTACTGCACTGCTTAAATCAATCTTACTAATATTATAAATGCGGCAGTTTAAACGATTGATGGATTGATGTTTATTGTTTGAAACTGCTGAACGACTCTCGATGACATTTGGCGTAAATGTAGAGGATAGTCTAGAACACACTGGCTACTTTTGATCCCGGAAATAGTTACGGTTCCTGTGGGATTTATTAATATTGTTTTTTCATGTTTACCCGATAATTCTGCAACGGTTCAGCATATTATCTTTCTGAAATTTGGAACAGATATAAAATTAAGTCTGGCGTAACACATGGGTTACGGTTCATGTCCGAATAATGTCAAATTCTAGAGGGATAGTAGTAGTAATCGTTTTTTGTATGTTTTTTTAATACTGCGCGGACGAAGTTGCGGGGGACAGATAGTAATCTATATTCATAACAAATCACAATCTTTAATACTTCGTTAAACTTTTTGGGGTCAGTGCAACTGAATTGATCCCTCGATCACATTTTATATTAAATTAAAACAGATGTATAAGACAGGGGGATGATAAGCGATTAGGATGAGGGACCCTTGTCTCCCTGCCAAGTGATCCTGGGAAGATGGCAGCATGGTGTGGACCCGTGTTGCCATAACAGTTTGCTCGACTCAGAAGCGCGAAAGCCGATTGCTGTGGGGTACCGATTCGTTCAACCGGTGATTCCGGAGCTCTGCCCGTCGCTCGTGAAGATGGCCACCGGTCTTAGAGGGTAAAGCCCCATATAACCCTGCTTCCCCCCGATGCAGGCTATCTTTCTTTAGAGTTCCCATCCAAAACCAAAAAAAAGTAGGTAAAACAATTTTCAAAATTATTTAATCAGTATATGGAATATTAAATAGCAATATCCTTTCAACGAAATTTTGTTGAATGTCATACTTATCTAGTTAAAATATATAGAAACAAAGCGGCATTGGTTTTGCATCTGTACATGCTACAAATATTACTGCAAAGATGTGTGCGTGTGTGTTGCTCTGCTACGAAACAAGGTTAGACTGATATAAATAATATATTTTGATGTAAATAAAACTGCAGTGCTGGTATCAAAAATTGGATTTATATTTCCATTTGGCTGGGTTAGTGAACGTCAGTAACAATTGGCCAGGTTACAAAGGCGGCCGCACAGCCCAATTCAAGCATAACATGTACTTTTATAACATATGATACATTTTTTTCAGACCTAATAATCCTAGTCTTTATATACTATCTACCTACAACGATATACAAGTAAAGCTAGGCTATCTACAATTGTCAATAAGTTATGTACAGATATCGATACAGCCACGCCATATTTACACCAAGTCTCGGGATTACCTGTAGGCGGCGACGCCTTGGTTCTTCCTGCACTCCGGGCAGTACCATTTGCCTTTAGGCGGTACCATGATACCGACACACTCGAAGTGGAACCACTCGATCGCGCATCCCTCGGCATCGCATGCTATCATTTCGGACACCTCATCGTAAGGGCACCGACAGTAGCAATAAACGCTTTCTCCCTCTCGTGCCTGACGCACCGCCGGCCTTTGGAACGGGTAGGGCAGACTGGAAGTACCAGAATTGAGGTACGTCGGAGGTGGAACTGGTATTGAGTTCTGAACGCTATTGGGTTGGTATATTTCTAGAGCTCCTTCGTCGCTGGAGCCAGAATCGCTGTTCGATTCCATCGATTCTGAATTCATCAGTATTTTCGGTGGTTCAGGATCCGGAATGGGCGCCGTCAGTCTAATAGGGTCCGTATAGTTGAACGTTCTTTGAGGGATCACAGAGGAAGGAATTTCCTTCTTCGCTTTGTGGGTCACAGGAGAGGGTAAATCCTCCTTCCTCCACTCTAGCTTGGGGGGCAGCTGCGGTTTCAGCGCGGCGGTCGTTTGCGGAGACTCTTCATCACTCGAGTAGCCGTAAAATTTGTTTGGAACACGTCTTCGCTTCGAAGCACGTTTATTTTCATGGGTTGAAGACTTCGGATTGCATGGCTTTGTTATGACGGCTTTCGGTGCTTCTGGAATTTGTACTGTGTTGGATTGTAAAGATATTGTGATTTTATTCGGCAATAACGGCGGCGGGGCTTCCACTTCAGATTTAGCGATAACATCTTTAGGTATGTTAATTTTAATAGGTGTGTGCTTCTTAGAACTCTTTGATCTTTTTTTCTTTTTACTTCGTTTTTTAACATTACCAGTTTTTTCTTTTTTAATATCGTTCTCCGGTTGCTCGACGACATTGACTTCTTCATTCTGTTTGACTTCTTCTTTAACCGGAGTGGCGGCGCGACTCATGTCTCCTGACATAGAGCCGCCATCCGATGGAGCTACTGAAGTTAACAACATAAGTTGATTACGTTTCTCAGCATATAATTTGTTTGCAATTTTTTGGGGATTCTCATCGTAAAACTCTTCATCTGTCTCGCTCTCTTCTGTTTCTAGATCGCTCTCAGCAATAAGCGGTTCTGCTTTTTCAGGTACTAAAACTGGCGTTTCTGTCATTGCCATAACATCCACGTTAGAGCCAGTGCTAAGTCGTCGGTTGGGTAATTTCTTTAGTTGCTTAGTCTTCTTCTTTTCGGTTCCAGATTCATCCGATGAATCAGAATCTGAGGAACTTGAGGATGAAGACCCACCGCTACTGGAGGAGCAGCTGCAGTTGGGGCCGCATGAACAACTGGAGTCACTGTCGCTACTGCTGCTACTCGACGATGATAAGCCACTTTGCTTCTTTTTTGGTGACTTTTTATTTTTCTTTTTGTCTGAGCCATATGCATCGTCGTCGCCATTTACTTCTGGTGGTATCAAACAATAGTCATGATCAGAATCGCACACATGTTTTCTAATAGGAACTAATGGAGGTGTCTTTTCTTTTTGTTTTTCAACCTTGGCTTGATATTTTTTAAAGTTGTCCCATATTTCCAAGACCTGTTTTTCGTCCGGTTTTTCTTCTGGTGGCTCAATCGATTCTTCAACTTTTGATAGAGGTTCTAGCATAGGATTAACAGAATCGGTCACATCGACACTGTTCGGTTTCGCTTCCTGGGATTCGTCATCTAACTTGTCAATTTGGGCTTCTTTAATTGACGACGGAATACCACTATCAGACTCGTCACTACTGTCACTTTCAGAAAGATTTAATGCAGGCAAATTTACGTCCAATAATAACGCATCTTTGTCTCTAAGTTTTTTCTTTTTTACTTTTTTTAAGATACGATCTGATCCAGCCTCATCTTTTATTTCAGAAGATCCAACTTCTTCTTTAGGTTTTTCATCAATTAATGCATCTACAGGGGCTGACACCTTACTGTCGTCAACTGGTTTATCAGTCGTTAATGATTGCTCTTCACTTATACTTTCAATTGAAATTGGCTTATGTTTTTCTGCGTGTTTAGCTAACAACTTTTTGGAAACAAATTTCTCTGTGCAATTTTCTTCAGAACATACATGAGGAAACTCTTCAGAATGAAATCTTTTATGAACTTTAAGATATACAGCACGGGTGAATTGCAAAGTACATTCTTCACATACAAAAATAGCTGGAGGAGTACAGAAATGATAGACATGCGGCCATTTCTTTTGTAGGCATTTTTTACACAAGACACTTTCTGTGCCATGTTTCCAGAACAAGTGGTTTGTTATGTCCGGTTTATTTCTATATGCAATACCACAACGGTAGCATAAATGGTGCAGTTTATGTTTCCAAACATGACTTGACAAGCGAGCTTGGCTTTGGCAAAATTCTAAACAAACATCACATGTGTGGTGTATTTTCCGTAAATGTACCATTAATCTAAAGGGTGAAGATATAGAATCTACAGTACACAAGCAACATCTAAACCTATTTTCGTATTCTGAATCATATGTTCCAGGGCACAAATGACATAGTAATTCACTATAAGTATAAAAATTACATTTACACATAATGCAAAGTAATATAGTTTTCTGGTGCATTTTACGATTGTGTAAATAGAGATCTTTTAGAACAGCAGTTTTAAAGAAACATTGAAAACACTCAAATACATGACTATACTGAACAGTTTCGCACTTATCAACACTGTCATAAGAGTCTAAATTTATGAACACAGTACACACTTCTTGTAGCCTCGCCTTCACTTTAGCTGCAATAGTTTGTGGCAGAAGCTCTTCTGCTGTAATGCTATTAACAGTTGCAGAGAATCGGTGCTCTGCTACCAAGTGCAGTGCAAGCTGTTCACAGTTTACGGCAATTTTCCGTGCATGGTTGCAATAAATACAGTTTATAACGGTAGATGCTAAAAACACTTTCAAGAGATCTTTGAGTGGATATCTATCTAACGGTCGGTCTAATGTTAGTTCTATAGCAGGCACACTCTCAGTGGGTGAAGGGTCTTCCACATTCAAAATTTCTTCTTTAACTTCAGTCTTGGTTTCTACCTTGGGATTGACATTTTCATCTGTCATTTGTACTTTGGCTTCTGGTTGTTGTTCAGGTTCATCTTTAACAACAGGCTCCTCTATTGGAACTTCAGGCATTACTTGTTCCTTTTCGGGTGATTGTTCTTTAACATTTTCTTGGTGTGCAATGGTTGTATTGTGATCATCATTAGACATCTTTTCACCAGCATCACTATCAGAAGAGTAATCACTTGAAGAAGCTTTATCCAAAAACTCTTTGGGTACTCTCACAGTCAGCTTTGGTACCCTGTTCAATGTGTTACTGTCATCTAAATTATTATCATAGATAGTAGTTTTTATTGTGCTGTCTGGTTTTGGTTCAGGATCTTTAGGTATAAGTAGTTCAGGCCCACTTTTATCCATGATCACTTTTTGTGTTGTTTCCTGATTATTTTCTATTATAGTTGTTTTTACAAATGGACTGTCAGCTTTATCGCATATTGTCATTTTTATGGAAGGCAGTCTTGGTGGTGTTGGTAATTCTTGTGATACATCTTTTTCATACCTTTTTGGTGGCCTTCTAACCCGAGATGGTGGCTTATATTGTTGCCCAATAGTTGGATCTACAGTAGAATTAATAATCACTGGGGAATTAGCATTATTTAAACTCAATTTTAGCTTAATACCACCTGCCTCCTTTTCTCTTTCTGGTGGTTGACTAATATTTTCCTCTACATTAGGATGTGGTGAAGATGGATGAATTTCATCAGGTATAGGTGAGTCACTGTCCTCTGATTGTTCTATACTGTCATCACCATTAGGTAAGTGTAATCTACTAGTGTCAGGAGTGCTAGTCTCATGAGTGTCTGTCCCGGGTTTTACATTAACACTTTCAGGTCCTATCACAGATTCTACTGTATTACTATTGTCTTTACTATTTGAAAAAGAACTATCCGAACTAATACTTGCATCACTATTTACAGGTTCACAATCACTTGTATCTATTGTAGTCTTAGGGGTAGTTACTGTCTCCAGCTTTGCATCATTGGCTTCAATTTTATCACTAACAGGCTTTAATGAATTCTTACTAGACATTGTGGTAGTACTACAACTTTTTAATGGCTCAGTGCCATTCTTAATATGATTAACATTGTTCGGCTTTTTACTAACAAGCACAGGCACAGGTTTAGGTTTCACATTGTTACAATCGTGATTGAAAAAATCATCCTTCTCACTACAAATCTCATCACAAGCACAACACATTAAATATAATGTCCCATTGTAAACATTAACAAAGTCCTCCTTACTGTTGTAATTGAACTCTTGTACATTATGCTTGTTGGTAAGGTGGGCAGACAGCTTCTCAGCCTTTGAGAACATGCCCAGGCAAAACAAGCAGATGTGTCGATTGTGTACCTCTCTCATATGAAGGAAAAGATTCCAATTTTCATAATATGTACCGCAAGCTGAACATAAATACACCTTTCTTGTAACTCTTGATGGTCCCCCTGCATTGTTATCAGCATTAGAAACTGACTCCGGGCTGAGAGCGGGCTCCTTCACTTGGGCGCGACAAATCAACTGATGTTCTTTCAACATTGCCAATGTCTTGAAAGACATAGAACAACATTTCCGACACTTAAATTTCACCATAGGTTGTAGACCCAAACTCTGTGCATATTCTTTCAGTTGGGGACCTTTTTCTGTTTTACCTTTTTTATACTGTACCAGCTGACTTTTGGGCACAAGTCGTGGAACTGGTTTATCTTGCTCATTGTCCATAGAACTGTCTGCTTGTGATACATTGTGAAATGGGTTACGGTCAACACGTTTGGGTAAGAGCCTCGGCGCGCGGGGGGTTGCGTTTTTTGATACACTGCTTTCACTGGGTTTAACTGCATAATGCTTTCTCTTCTTGCTGGCATTGTTGTATGACGCACAAGTGTCAACAAATGGTCTCTTGCCGAGATGTATTCTTAATGGATTAATGCGTTTACGGAATTTTTCGTCTTGTGATGCATCGACGCTAGGACGCCGAGGGCCGTATAACGTGTCTGGGGGACTGGAGGGCTCCCCGGCAAAGTCATGCCCATTAGTAGTCAACTTCGCGGGCCTTTCGCCGTAAAAATTCGTCAGTGACGCTGAACCAATTTTATCGTCTCTCGTGTTGGTTACATTACCATCTTCCATAGTTTTCTGAAAAAAGCAAACACGTGCTTACTAAATTTAACGAGAAACAAAAGACGTTCAAACAAGAGGAAATCAAACTTCGATTTGAAATACGATAACAATAATAACACTGTAATATAAGGCCGTACCTCTGAAATCGTACGTCCAGTACGAGAACAATAATAAAGATTCGTTTCCATGCATCCGTTTGGGTAGAGCGCTCCTTACATCAGGCCTAATAAGAGGCAGCCGCGGGCTGGTCATTCCCGTAAAATGGCGTCACTTCGCTGAGCGAGGATTGGTGATATCAGAAATGTTGCACTGCGTTTGTACGACCTTTATCACTAAGTGTACACATTTTCAATGTTTAAAACAATTCATATAATCACAAACAAATTAAATTAAACTCATTGCGATGTTTATTTCCAAACACATTATCGAAAATCGTACCGCATTACGAGAAGCTATTTCATGTTCCATAGACTAGACTCTTTTCTCTATGATTCTTTCTTTTTAATTTCATTAGGCAAAAGCATTTCCATAGAAACACGTGGTTGTTACCATAGACAATATAAAAACCGCTCGTTAGGATCAACAATCGCTTGTTTAAAGGTTGTTAAAATAAACCACTTTCATAAATAAACCTGCACATCAGGCGAGATACTGGATTTCGATTTGATTCATGGTTCTATTATAGTTTTAACTATTCTGTAGCTGTATTGTTATTTATAGGAAAATACCGCGGTAATACGGAATACCTACTTTTTATTAATCATAAATAAGAATAATAATGGCAACCCTAAAAATAATGACATATCTTTTTTATCTGTATCAACAGTATTGATAAGAAAAAATATTTAATCTGTTGTAGATTGCAACATACAAGAGAAGGGAACACTTATTTTTAGTTTCTAGTTTCTATTATTTTTAATTTTTAGCGTTTCTTTATTTATGCAACTCACGCTAGACAATGCTGATTCAAGATGATGTCTGATCAGTTTAGAAAAGTAGAACCATATTCACCAAAATCCTCACCGCGAGGAGCGAGGTCACCAGTAGTTTCACGTCAGGATTCTTCTGGGACTCTCAAAACCACCATCTCACTCGGCAAAAACCCTGCAATATTACACAGTGGTCCTTTCTATTTGATGAAAGAACCTCCAGGTGCGTACAATGATATTTTTTCACAACAAAAGCCAATAATATAATACATTATAAATTTTAATATTACAATGTAAACCTATTTACAGGAGAATGTGAACTAACAGGCGCAACAAATTTAATGGCATACTATGGCCTAGAACACTCATATAGCAAATTTAATGGGAAGAAACTAAAGGAATCACTGTCATCATTCCTACCTAATTTACCAGGGATAGTGGATGGTCCTGGGCAAGAAGATAATAGTACTCTAGGGTCAGTTATAGCCAAAAGACCGATCGGTGGTAAAGAACTGTTGCCCTTGAGCAGTGCTCAGCTAGCAGGCTTCAGGTTGCACCCGGGTCCCTTGCCAGAGCAATACCGTTATGTTAGTGCAACTCCTCCTAAAAGGCATAAGAGCAAACACAAGAAACATAAACACAAAGATGGAGCACCACCTGGACAGGACACACCTTTACAAGGTAGCACTATTTGTCATTATACTTCATTCCTCATACATATATATTCCAATATAATCTCAAATAAACTTGAAGTAAGAAAAATATGAAGAAAAATCTTACTAATATTATAATTGCGAAAGTTTAGATGATGGATAGATGTTTGTTAGAGTTTGTAGCCTAAATCGCTGAAGGGATCTGGATTAAATTTGGCATAGATGTAGAAAATAATCTGGAGGAACACTTACGCTACTTACTTTTGTTTATTTTTTTAATTCCAGGCAGAATGCTAACAACCAATCAAATCTTTTTTCTTTATATTAGTATAGATAGATAAAATCATTAGTAACCTTTTTTAGTCCTTTTACAACTAACTAAATGTTCACTATTTCAGACTCTTCAAACCCAGACACATATGAAAAGAAACACAAAAAACAGAAACGTCACGATGACGACAAGGAGCGGAAGAAACGGAAAAAGGAGAAAAAGAGAAAAAAACAGAAGCACAGTCCGGAGCATGGGGGACTCACGCCCAGTCAGCACCCCGCAGCCTAGCTGTAGTCAGTAAGGTTTCTTTTGAGATGCATCAAATGGGGAGTCTTTTATACCTTAAACATACACAGTTTTTCAAATAAAGAATATATTTGCAGATTACCAAGAACAAATCTGGTTTAAACCTTAATTGTAACTTAGTAATCATTTAATAGTAATCAAAAATAAATGCATACTATCAACAACAAGATAACAATCTAAATGTATATTTAAAAATACAGAATCCACGAAAAAAATCATTTTTTACGACGTGTCAATGTTTTAATAATTTGTACACAGTATTTAATCAAAAAAATCCCCGAATGATGTATCTCAACCATTGGGCCCAAAGAAATTGTTTTTTTATTTATTTCTTGGTCTTAATTTGAACACTACACTTGAAATCAAATAACCAAGTTGGTGAGAAAACTGATAATCTTATTGCATCTCAATATTTGTATTCAAAAATTATTTAATTTTGTTAATGTAACCACTGTTGTTACATGTTAATGTATATTGTGCTCTCTGTTTTATCAAAGAAGGGATAAATGTTTGCATACAAGTGTGACAACGGTGAAAATGCTCAGGTCATTAACCTAAGCAAGAATATGAAAATCCTTGCCTAAGGGAGCTTAAATCGGATTCTTAAAAAGAACACATTCTAATATAGTCATTAGTTCCATATTTCTCCTTAAAATGGCGAGGGTTTTTTATATTTCTGGGCAGGTTATAGCAATTATAATAACATTTCGTGTAGTATTTGTATTGTAGTTTGTAATATAAATACCATTGTGAAAGTATTACAATACTTTGGGCTCTTAAGAAATTTTTTGACAAGTTGTATAAACTATTTCAAAAACTTTCTTCAGGCTTCAGGTTATCTCAAATATTGTAGTTTTAAGTGTTAGATAATATTATACCGTAGTGTAAGTACTAGAATATGTCTTGTTTTACTTAACATTAATGTGCTAAAATAAGGTAGTCTGAATTTTTTTTAATTTTCACGAAGTTTATTTAGTCTACAATTTTAAAATATGTTTTATATATCCTATGGCATCACCTATATAATCTGTTGTTGTTTTTTCTCTGCGTTCAATTTAAACTACTCAACAGACCGTAATTGTAAATTTTTTTTTTAGTAAATTACAAATGGTTTATAATTTATTTCCTGCTTTTTTGCACGTCTATCTTTTTTATAAACAATTTCAAACTACCTGCATATGTTACAAGACTTTGTAAATAAATGGGACACTTGTTACATAAGGTCAACACTTTGTGATTGTCAAAGTTTAGTCGCCATTAAAACATCTCTTATAATTTAATTTCATACAAACTTTTATGTTGTAAATCTCATTACAAACATAAATAAGAATAAAATGTATTTCTTTTTTCTACACGAGTCTATTTAATTTGTTGCCTGACGTCGAGTGAATTCTAAACAATACAAAATATTCAAATCAGATCAGGAAAGTCTATTCAATGACTATATCTCTTTAACAGTGGTAGAGCCCGCTTTAACATGTTCGCACTGTAGGGCCGGCTCGCCCCCAGCAATACCACGACCGCACGAGACAGGCGTCAAGTGGAAGCATTCTGCGTACAGTCTGTTGAGTGCATGCCGGAGGCCTAATTTTACTCCCTTACCCATTCCATCATTTTTTATAAATGGATGGGAAGCGGAAGTGGATTTTATGGTGGAGACACATAGGAAGGGGAAATATCATCCGGGAAAAAATCAAATCTCCTCTTTACAATATGAGTATAGGTATCCATAATTAAGTGAAGCTCGGATAGTCATAGCCCCTACTACGAGAAGAGGTTAAAGTTCACACTGAAAGTTGGTTATTGCAGAGAGTGTAGCGAGTTGCGAGAACTCTGACAATAGTAGTCACAGAATCAAAAAAGGGAGACCGATCTGGTCTTCAATATTTTTCACACCTATTAATCATTGTTGATTAGATTTAACAATTTGAGGTTTTAGAAAATTACAACAAGCGTCTCCAGTATTTCGATAAGGAATACTACTCTTCAATAGCACAAATAAAACAACAAATTGCGAGCGAAATTTATTCAAAGTATCCAAATTTATACATTATTAAGTCAGTTTCGCTTCTTATAAGAGACGGTCATACTTAGTAATAAAACAATATAAATTAGTAATGCAGCACCAAAATACATACAACATACTTACAAAATGACATCCTATACGCACACATAGACCGATCTCTAGAACCTTCTGCGTACTAATACATTAACTTCATACACGGTGAACAATTGACAGAAAATAGCGCTTTGCAAAATTATATTACGTAAGGGAGCAGTTTCATTAGTCGATAACATCCGCATGTCTGATGCAAGAAGTTTCCCAGTTTACGAATGCCATAGTGCCCGCACACGAGAACCGTTTTTATTAAACGTTAAAGCCGCATGTCGTCAACTAAATTCCTGCACGACGTTTGCGTTACATCGGCCGATCATTTTAATTAGTTAGCCCGTATGCGGGGACTTCGCATGTTGTATAACGACTGTTCAACCAATGAAATTGCGCCCTAACCGTAGGTTTCGATTGTCGATTTGTATAAAAACATCCATCCCTTTCATTGTCTTTGGAAAAACAGAGACATTATTTAATACAAGTGAAACAGCAGTGTAATTACACAAGTTCTGACATTGATCATATTCACAAAACCGTCAATAACAGAGATTTCTTAATTGTGATGTTAAATGTGATGTTAGTTTATTTTAAATAATTATGTAACATTGTATATTTTTTCTATAAGTTATGGCATTCTTTGAATTGAAATGTTCTCACGTGTTTTGTCTCAACCGTAAAAAACATCTAGCAAACACTAAATACCCGTCGACACCTACCTACATCGATCTAATTTAGGGATGGGTAATGATCGAAAAACATCGATGTTGTCTATATCGATAAAACATATCGATTTCATGAAATTGTCGATAACCATTAACGAGGATTAAAATAAAAACTTATTTTATCCAAAATACAACAAATACACACATTTTTAATTTACTTGACTCGTCTCAAGATCAGCTGCGCAGTGCGTGTGTCGTGTCATGTGCGTTGTTCCGAGATCTTGGTTGTGTGTATTTAATGTTTTCTGAATATTTTATCGATAATGCAACATCAATCATCCCTATCTATTGTATCCTAATACATTTGGCGCGATGGCACGAAACTATTACTGAGCATGACTTATATTAGGAATTGTAACTTTTAAAAATTAAACGCAACGACCTATAGATTCGCTATTTACTTTAGTTAATAAAACTTTCCTAGAAATCTCAAACTAATTAATAAATAAACAAATAGTTTTAAACATAATACAGCAGATATATGTTTTTAATACATTATTTTCAAATTTCGTTTACATATTCAGTAGTTTGAGATAACAATGACATTTTAACACGGGCTCAGCTCGCCCTGTGTGCTCACATAAAGACAAACTAAATCCATTCATATAATCAATTTCAAGCACTGAAATGCCAAATCTATTACTCGCACTATCATTTATATAAAAAATATAATTCGTTAACAGGCTGTGTGGTAACTTTCCAGTAAAGAAAATAAATTGAAAAACGACGCACAAGGAGTTTGACGCAAAAGTCCAAAAAAATGAATAAAAACCCTCGGGCAATTAAAATGAAGTTTTAAAAAAGCAATTTTTTCGTAAATTGTGCATGGAGGCGTTATTTTAGAGATCGCTAAATGGACGTGTATAGCCTAGCAACGATCACATTAACATTTTTGAGCAATATTATTACAATAGTTTTAATTTGCTCGAATACTTATTGAATTGTTTAAAAAATGTATGCATAGATATAAAAAATTAAAACGTTTATTTAACTAAGTGATGTTTATATGCAGCCTTTTTGCTCATATTTAAAAAATCAATTAGTGAGACTGGCAAGTTAATTTAATCGGTAAAAAAAATAATTAGTCAAAGGCGAAAAGGCAAGCAAGCGCAGCGCTAAATAAAATATACATAATACGAACATATTTATATCCGTAAGAAATAAATAATCGGTTAATCAATAAAACATTATTAAATTATACACATTATATTACACAATTATTAATAAAGGTAATTTACAATAAAAATAATTAAGTTTTAGACCAAGTTAATGTTGCCTCAACATATTTTCAGCACTGGGTTGTCATGTTTTTTTTAAATAAATGCATTAAAACGTGATATTATGTAAATGCACAAATTTTAAATAGCATTTCTGGATACAATTATGATGTTCAACAGGTCAGAATGTCAAGTCACGGTATTATTAATGAATGGTTACCCGCATTTTGACAACTGTCACAATGACAGCTGTCACTAAAGTAAGGGCAGCTCGCACCACAAGATGAAGGGAATTACAGCTTTATGTAGGTTTTTGTCTTCCTGTAAAACGTCAATTATTTATATGTGGTTTTCCTAATAACATAATTTTTTATTTATGAATATGGATAATTTAATTTTACTTAACTAAAAAGGTTACGGCGAAAATATGTTGACACGACGTTCGTCACAGACTATATAATTCCACTAATTATTGACATTAGCGAATCTTTGTTAGTTTGACTCTAGATGTTTCCGTCACTAAAGTGTTAATTCCAAATATAAAAAGAAAACAATCATCAATCATTTACATGAAATTCTCATATTTACATACAATAGCTTTATGTATATTAAATAAATCGAAAATCTGCGTCCACAGATAATCCGTGTTCAGTGAGCTATTTAAATGGCAACATTGCGTGACGTCATTAGTGTCACAGCTCCTTCAGCAGCGCTGACTTCGCGTTCTTGAGCTTGTCAAGTCGCTTCGTCAGGTGACTGTTCTCCGTCTCCAACTCCTCAACTCTGTTCAGTGCTTCTCTAGCCTGCAATTACAATTAATTTATATAATTTAAATACTAAAAATGACTTTTTATTATGTATTTCTCTGGGCCATCTAAAGATTTTTTACTTTAAAATATGTATAAAAGCATTTAAAAATATAATACAGTATTAAATTAGTAAAATCAATACATGCATGTTTAATTTTCCCCATTTTTGACAAGGAATTTATTTACACGAGGACCTCGTAAGCATGGATTGATATAATTTGGTACTTGCATATAAAAAACAAAAGTTTTAATCTTTACGAATTATGATGTTTATTTCACCTATCGTCTGATATTACGGTTGGCGTTTTATTTATTGTTATTTATATACACATGGTGTGTAATTAATAAACAAGACATATACAGGGTGAGTAATTTATTTGGACTGTCAGGATGTGTATTTGACTGGGTCACAAAACAGGTAAAACGGTAAAACGTTGCCTTGCCACCATACCGTTAGCAGTCTCAGTTATTGATAACGGCCCAGAAGTCAACAACTTCCTGAAAACAATACTGGTATTTTTTCTTTTTCTCTATGCTATCAAAAGGATGACACTAAGGGTTGATTCATTGAAATCAATATACTTTCATACATTGTTTTGTTCACGTACTATTTCTAAATTTTGGCCAAGAGTTCTTATAGTAGGTCCTCACGATTGACTTGTTTTAGGCTTACGTTAATCATAATTTGTACATCAGTTTGTAGAAACTTCGATGTGA
>LD688941.1:815210-834619 GCA_003118335.3 Papilio memnon
TTTATGTGTACATACCTCCCGCTGCAGCCTGCGTCGCTCCTGCTTGAGCTGCTCCTCGTGCTCGTCCTGGTGGTCCTGCCGCGCGCGCAGGCGGGCCACCTGCGCCTCCAGCCGCGCCACCGCCGCCGCCTGCAGCGCCGCCTCCGCCTCCGCGCGCGCCGCCCGCCCCTTCGCCTCCGACACCGACTTGCGCAGCGATTCCACTGTAACACACAGAACATACAATATACAACTATACAGTATTTATATTTATATATGTACTAGCTGTTTCTGTGCGGTTTCATCCGCATCACACTTATTGTTTCCTTTCGGAAAACTATCAATTACAAATGTCAAAATTCAAATATTTCAATGACAACGAAGGCCCTGGAAGTTGGCTGAGTATTGTTTATATGACAACCTTGCTTCATTGCTGCTATTGGCAGCATTGTAGTTTTTGTCCCTTTCACGCATGACGGTTTTTCCAATTTATTTACCCCCTAAGTGTTATTGCGTGAAAATATATAGCCTAAAGCGTGTCGAAAGTATAGGGTCTTTTATTAAGAGAAATATTAAAAAATATACTGTGAATACTGACATCCTACATAACTTAGTAGTGTGTGTTTACGCTATATTATATTAGTATAGATATAGATAGATGAAAAGTGTAGTGTGGTGTACTGACGCTCGCTGTCGTGCTCCCTGTCGTGGTGCGCGGCGACGCCGTTCTGTCTGGCGGCGCGCTCCTCGTTGAGGCACAGCTTCAGCTTGCGCACCTCAGACTCCAGCGCCTGCTTAGAGCTCACCAGACGCTGCAACCGCACATCTGACAACACACCACATATTTATTCCTGAACTTATTGATTCGGTCCACAGTGACGGTGGCTCAGAGGTTTTAGCACTTGACTTGTAATCTACAGGTCTTGGGTTCGAATCCCGCCAAATATCAATGAAATTTCGATTTTAGAATTTCATATGTACTTAATTTACCCGACGTTCTTACGGTGAAGGAAAACATCGTTATGCAACTTGCATTCATCGGCAAGGAAAATTCAAAGATATGTGTGAAGTCTACCAACCCGCAGTGGGCCAGCATGGCTGACTAAGGCCCAGTCACCCAAACTTAGGGAGGCTCCGAGCCCCTTAGTGGGCACGTATAGTGAGTGAGCTGGTGATGATGATATTGATTCACTTCTTTTATATAAGAAAATATTTATTTCTTCTAAATAGCCATACAAACTCACCAAGTGTGCCTTCCCCTGCATCATTGAGCAGCTGTTCCGAGTGATGTGAGACGAGCGCGAGCGGGGGCACGCTACCGAAGCCCTGCGCCACCAGCTCGGGCTCCGCCCCGTTCAGCTCTGTTTGATCCGCGGTGCCGTTGAGTTCGGCCTCCACGAAGGCGAAGCCCGCGGCTGCGGCGGCGGAGTCCCGCGCGCGCACGGCGTCCCGCGCCGCATTCACCTCGCGCTCCAGCGTCGCGTGTTCACGTTTTAGTCTCTCGTGCGCTGAGCATTTTTCTTTATGTTCACGCTGTAAGTAGACATTTTAAAATTTATAAATGAATTAAGTCATTCCAACAGCTTGTTTTCCAACAAACTTTTAAGAACATTTGTTCCGTTCATCAGTTAAGTGTTGTAGTGCTGACCTGCAGCTGCGCGTGTTCCTCGGTGAGCTCCTCGATGCGGTCCTTGAGCAATTCGAGCTGGTAGCCGAGCGCTGCCTTGTCGTTGTCCAGCTGCGCGTTCAGGATCATCGCCTTGCGGAACTTCTCCTCCACCTCCTTCAGCTCGTGCTGAAATATACATACACAAAATTCAATTACATAATCAAAATGTACTTAATTAAGCATAGAAATCAATAATAACAGATAAATAATACTTTCAACCTCTTAGCATTCTAGAGCAGTAAATCTACAAATCTCTCGGTTGTAGAGTTTGTTTCAATGTGTAGATATGTAAGATTACCCTGAGGTCTTTGATGCTGAAGACGTCGTCCGCGGAATCTTCGGAGCTGCGCCGCGGCGAGTGCACGGCGGGGCTTAGCGCCGCCAGCCGTCCGCCGCGACGACCCACTGTCTCTGTTACATTAGAACAATTATGATTTTACAAACACCCTTATTTAAATGCAACAATAGTCATCATCATCTCCCCTACCTATTCTACTCCCGTATGTTCGGTGCACCGGGTTTCGTCTTCCAAATAACTTTAACATCCGTCATCTCAGTCATCACTCCCTTCTTCATCATGTCACCTTTTACGCAATCCATCCACTTCTTATTCTAGGTCTACCGCTACCGGTGGTACCGTTAACTAACGTTCTCATTGTTACATACGATTCATCCCTCCTCGTAACATGCCCATACCATGCTAACCTTTTCTCGATAAATTATATGCATTAATTCATATACTAGTCACTTAACTCGTCCAATAGTGTGTGACTTTAATATTAAATCAATTCTAAAGATTTCAACAGTATGGAAGAAGTAATCCATTGTCAATGGTTATTATTATCACACGAGTGTGTATACCTGAGTACATGTCGAATGCCTTGTCGGCATGGTCCTCCTGCTCGCGCTGCTGCCGCTCCAGCTCCCGCATGCGGATCTCTCGCGCCTCCGCACGCGCTGCGCGCCGCGCCGCCAGACGCTGCTCCGCCTAACACAAACATTACTATTAACATCATTTAAAAGAAAAAAAAAGAAGTAATACTAAGTTTTTATCGTAATCATACCAATAACGTGCCCTTTAAATTTATCAACAGATTGTTGATTTGCTTTAGTCAAGTAAATCAAGTACAATTTACTTTCATATCCCAATGCCACAAGGGAGAGTATTGCGACTTAATGGTCTTACTTTTAAGACCAATAAGTCGTAAGACCTTTCTTGATATATCTCCTTTATATTACTTTTTGTCTGCAAAATTATAACCTGCATCGTAACAATCAAGATTTAATGGTCATTCCGATAACATTCGATAAGCAAACCTACGGTAAATCTGTTTTTGTTTTATTGACTCGTCACGTCTAACAAATGTTGCGTTATCTTAACGTCCCATTTAAATATTTGATAAACCAATGATAAAGTAAATATATAAAACAAAACTTCACTTCTTTGTACTATCCCACTATGCATTCATAAATATTCATTGACAACCACTTGTAGACGATATTTTAACAAGATCAGCGACACTGATTCGCCTGACGAGTTCACACTGTAAGTAGTGCATAGAATGTGTTAGATTTCACTCTTATTTACAACATTGCAGAAGAAGCGAAATAAGTGTTAGGGCGGCGCTAAATGGAGATACATAGTTTCTGCCTATCCCTTTAGTTACAGGCGTGAGTTGTGTTATTATTTACAACACTTCTATTTATTCTTGACATCAAAAGCCTACACGAGTTCGTATAGTTGTTTACCATTGGGTCGGATGAGAAAAAATCCCATTGGGCTGTTTGTATTCGTAAAACCAACGCGTCACAATACGCACCTTTTCTCACTATTTAAATTTAGATTGTCCACTTCTAATTTGCCGCCCTTTTTTATTTGTGTGGTGGCCACAAAAAACATTTCACTATCACTGGACTATACACATTTAATGACGCAGCATCAATGACCAATGCTCATATACCGGGGTTTCCCTGGAAATACCCTGAATGTGTTACTCATCCACTGATGAACACAGGCGATGCAACCGGTGATTACTAAGAGCATAGAGATTGGAGAGACGACAAAAGACATCAATTTTTCTATACCAAAACGACGAGAAATATCATTAATGTTGCAGCAGTATCATCTATACTAATATTATAAAGAGGAAAGATTTGTATTTTTGTATGTATTGAAATAAGTCAAAAACCACTGGACAGATTTCAAAAATTGTTTCACCATTAAAAAGCTATGTTATCACTGAGTAACATAGGTTATTTTTTTATTCCACGCTGACGAAGTCGCGAGCAACAGCTAGTGTAAGATAATAATTATTTTTTTCGAAAAACAAAAAACGCAATCTTACCACGAAGCTGGATATTTAAAATATTTATTGAACCAAACGCAGATAGAATGACATGAGAAAGTATCATTAATTTAACCTCTCTGTTGGTGGGCGTTTTGAGTCATCGAAGAAACTTCTCGACGAATCCGAATAAAGAACTTAATATAATACCAAAGTTGGTACAGAACAGTTATTCAAACCAACAAAAGGACAAGTCACCTTTGCTAAATAGAAGTCACTGCTATAACTCGCATTTGTACAAAGCGATTCGAACTTTAGTTCATTGTATAAAGGAAGTCACGATAAATTACCGGCATTGGTACATTATCTGATTATAACATCAAGAGAGGATGAATATACTGAAGCTTAAGTAGAGCATCCTTTGACTTAACCACTTAGCGTCGAGTCGTTTAAATATATTGTAATCAGAAAAGAGGAAAAATAATAAAAAAGCGAATAAACAACATTTTATTACATGGATTATGCCAATAAAACGTGAGTAGATTTTGTATGAACACGGTTATAGCACACTAATATGAAAATTCGATTCAAATTGACGTTCAACTACTAATTACTATCAAAGAACAATGCTTAAAGCATCGTACACAGGTGTCTACCATAGAAAATAATCACACGGTTAGTCACTACAGATATTGATAAATTAAAATTAAAAACAATCACCTACGAGCAAACACAGTATTACGCTACACAAAGGAACAATATACACTATAGTAATACGATTCTTATAATATGAAACCAAAATATTGTCTTATTTTCTAAACTAAAGAATAGATTACCTACAACTTATAGAAATCGACTCATTGTTATGTGACTGTTAAATCAAATATGCAGTCTATATTATAAAACAGTCATCGACAAACATTTCATTTCTGCACTACGAAGAGGCAAACGAGCAAGCGATCAATTGTGATCGCTAAAACAGCGAAGTTGGGATCCTTATAGACATCTGTAAAAAGCTAAATCGTATAAAAATCAGATGGGATGCCTTTGGGCAGAAGAAAAGAAGCACTGAGAAGATATAATTTCGTTTCCTATGAATCCTGTCCACGGTCCACTGCCACTTTCTTGTTTAGACAAAAATAACAGATTTCTATCTATAATCTTTCAGCTCTGTCTTACAATAATGGTGTAAGAGTTTACGGCTATGTAATAAAACATTCGCTATAGTGACAACATATTACGCAAGTTGCAGAACAAATGTGCTGAAATGATGTCACACGGATCAAGGTTCGCGTAGTTTTTGGCTCAGTTCGTTGTGACCGATTAAACGCCTACTTGGAGCTCTAATTTCCTTTAAATAGTTGCACAAGATCTTGTAATTTAATTAATTCTTATGATATGGGTAATGGTATCTTTTATAGAGGTGTTTCTGAAAGTCTTGGTAATGCATAACATCAGGATTCTTTTGTTTTTGTAATACTTTAGCTTTAGTCTTTTCTACCTTTGAAAGAGTAACTTAAGGGGGATACTCTTTTGATATAAAATAGAAACTCTTTAAATGATAATGAAATAAAATTATACATATTCCAGAAATATACACAATAGTTGATTCAATAGTTATAAAGGCCCAAAGATACGAACATAAGTCGTGCTCAGCGTGGTTGCCAATCCAACGCGTGCGACGAGCGGAAGTGACGATCGCTACTGTCTCCTATAGTTCCGTCAAACATTAATTACATTTTAATTGGCTATCGACAAATGTTAAATTGCCTGGACTGGGGTTTTTGTATGCGAAATTCATTTTATTACTCAGTACTATTACCTCATGTTTAGAACTTTACACTAGTAACAAAATAAACAAATTAACTATAACAACAACGACAACTATTGCAGACAGATTTGAAAACCTGGATACATTCTACCCTTGCAAGCAGAGCAGGTCTCCTTCTGTAAACATGAAGGACTAGTTTGAACGTAGCACATTTTGTTCTAAACAATAAAGATGCCATATCTGGAAAAGCCATCAAAACCGATGACATCACTGTCAGACGTTAACACACACGCACTAAGTGAATACATGTTAAACATTCAATTGTTTATCGATACCAAAGATAAAGATGACTAACTGCAAATTTTTCAACTTTTCGGCCTGACACTGCACTCAAAAACCAACCTTATGAACATATTGTAAGTTACTCACGTAGAGGAGCAGACACCTGGCGGCCACATCGAGCAAGCCAGCTAACGTCAACATGACATAGAGGCGAGGTCGCCGTGCACTACATTCGGTACGAGTGGCATCCACCAGCGACGCACGTGCACTGGCCAATACTTGCCGATTACTACATATTACATTACATAACCACAATAAGTCTAGGCAGAAATTAATACAGATATTCTATTATTAACTAACTTGTGAACTCAAACGACACAGATCATAATTTCACAGCAAGGTCTGTACAATTGAGGCGACAGCCGATCATTCCAGCTGTGGTGTGACTAAAACACTTGTACCAAAGTGACGGCTGAGCAAACAGAGCGGTCACGAAGAAAAAAGTCGTAAATGAAGTGATACTTATATAAGCACCTTGCGTTACATGCCTTAAATCAACAACCTTAGAACTAACGAACAAAGTAAACAATCGCACGAAAAAGTGTATGATAACTTTGTTTTGGCCTCAGAAATTTTACGAAGGCTACGAATTTTTGATAAGATCCTGATAAAAATCCTGTAGCAAATGAAAAGCATGAATCAAAATAATGTGGTAACAGATATTTTAAATATTTTAAACAAAGAAAACTGTTCAGGTCTGGCGATAAGCAAATACAATAAAATAAATATGTATAGATTTTCTTGAAAAAAAAAAAAAATTCTTCACAGATCCAATTAAATTCATCAAAGTAGGAAGCAGCAAGCGAGAGACTGCGTCCTCAAAACGTCTAATATTATTATACCCGTATAAAGAAACTTAATCATGTATATGTTCTCATTACGTACATGGTTGTGCTGGTCTCCGAGAATCCCGACTATCGACGGATTGATTTCGCTCTGAGAATCTTTGCGAGCATCCGTCACGCCTTGCTCCATATAATTGTCCAAGTCGTCTAGTGGAGCGCAGTGGCCGTTTTCTAAGTTATAATTCCCATCGGTTCCTTCATTACCATTCGTCACAGGTTCTTTTTCATTATTTGGATCATTAACTTCGCCGGTATCTAATTTATCGATGCTGGGATTTACAGTTTCATTAACCGGTAATTGACTGGTTTTGATAACATTAGATCTTTCGATAAGAGACTCTTCTCCAGAATCGTCGAAATCGCCGTCAGTGAAAACCTCACCACTCTCCTCGTCACTATTATCTGGTGTTAGTTCGGACTTATGACCCATTGCTAAACTGAATCGTCAGATATTCACTCATATAACTGTTTAAAACACTTGTCTACAGAATTTATTAATGCAATAGCACTCGAGTAGAAAGGAAGGACGCAATTTTTGCACTGCACTCTCGAGTAGTCCGCGATAAAATGCCGCACTCTGTTTATCTTATCGATAATTTCCACCGTCACTGTCCACGAGTGGACCGCACGTTCCTCTGAAGACAATTGACGCTGACAATGGGATAGTATGATCGTATTAACATAATGTTTATTTGTAAACACGGTTGGTATGTTTACAATGGGGGATGTTTATCGCGCGTCGTAGCAAACATGTTCGGTGGTTTCCGGCGAGGCGCGGGCGTCGACGGCGCTGTCGCGGACAGACTGTCAGTTCGCACGATCGTCGCTTGCGGCTTGCGCTATCGTTGTCGTAATCGCGCACCACCGTTACGCACGCACTGCGCACTGCGCACTGCGCGCACGCGGAAGCGGATAATAGTAATCATCTAGAAAAATATGCAATTGCTTGTTAGCTTTTTATATAACATTGGCGATCAGTTGCAGCTCAAAGATCGTTAGAAATTATTTGATATACGAATGATTTTTAGGAAATACTAAGATATTCAACAAATACATTTCTTGGCCAAAGAGAGTGTGAATGAAAGAAACGCTCAGGCCATATATGTTAACGGCTTCAGCCTAATGACAGTAAGGTTTAATAAATCACAGCAAGGAGACAAAT
Organism: Papilio memnon; assembly: GCA_003118335.3. NCBI lineage: Eukaryota > Metazoa > Arthropoda > Insecta > Lepidoptera > Papilionidae > Papilio > Papilio memnon. The sequence goes on from LD688941.1 coordinate 823,264, forward strand.
CCATGAGCTGTCCGCTTCCGCTCCTGCGCGGAGGTGAATGATTAATCGCTCTTTGTTTTACTGAGAACCGACTAGGCTTACCAGCAGGCATTTATTTTTTACGGACATTAAGATTAAATAGAATGGTCAATTTAAAGATCTTCGTATACAAAATCATGTTCAAGTAACTAGTATAATTACATTACAAATATTGTTTAAAACAGTATTTATAAATGTCCCTTTAATTCTGCAATATATTTTTTAAACATAAGTATAAAAATTTCATTCATGTTTCTATATATCAAAACGTTGAGCGGTCTACATATACACCATACTATGATACTTATGTAAAAATAATAATTAATTTTTTTTTTCATATACATATGTCACGTCATAAAGTGTTTCTAGGCGAGTTAACACAATAAGCAAAGTAAAATTGAATGATTCATGTATGTTGTAGAGGTGAAAATTGTGAGTAATAATTTAATGAAATCTATTGATACTCTATACTAGAATGTGGACAAGAAAATATTCAATATCAAGTTGATGAGAATCATGTTTCACATTATAAAAATAGTTAATGACGTAAATTAATAATAGCCAATTGTAATCATTACTTGATTTGTAATTTGATATGCTGTAATCATATTACGAGGCTGTCTTCACTGGCCGAGAATAGCGGACAAGGTTCTGATTCATATTAATATCCAGTTAATATAACTTTTAGAAAATAATAATTGTTTTACATTAAATGAGACATTAACTGTTTTAGATGTTTATTAAAGTACTTAACACAAGCTTCATCTTAATTTATGGGTAACAAAATCTGTTTTGTTACAATTATCGGTTTGATTAAACTTTTCGCTATTTATGATTGCTACGAATTTTAGCAGTTTGAAATAATACCAAACAAAAAAACTATGAAGCTTGGTTACCTTAGTCGATCCTTTTGCGTGAAGGAAACGTCCCCCGCGCGGCAGATTTACTGCTCGCGGTGTCGATGGTAAGGACGTATGTTTCCGATCGTATATCAGCCGACTGCATATTGTGTTCTAAGATTAACTCGATCGCCTTTAGAGGTGCCTTAAACGATTATTAATGAGCTACTGGACCGGTGATTTTATTTGAAATGCTTTAAAAATATGTCGATTTTTCTTACAAATAGATTAATTCTATACCAGCTAAGTACGTTAGCCTTGAAAATGTTACAAATCCTCTTTGTTAACTTCGCATTTATAATCACAAACGTTGGTCAAGCCAAGCCGGCAATCTATTATACAATGTTCCTACAATTCGTAAATAGCCATGTAATTACAATTGCCACATTACGTAAAATCATATCATTGTTTGGTACATGGTAACAAACGGTTCAACGAACTATTTCAAAATTGGAGACTATACTATCTGTTTCACACAAAGAGGAATACACAAAATCTTTTGTCTCGTTGTTCATTTTAATTAGTTGTGTGAATCTAAATTTTTAATTACTAATTCTACTTTTTTCGCTAAGATTATTTTTCACTGATTTAAGACAGAGTTTCATTTTATACCCTAACGTTAATGTAAATTAAGTGTGAGAGTATATGAATTACTTAAGTTTCCGCTCTTCGATGCAATGTGCCACCACCCATATGCCTTAGTTACGCAGAATGTTAAAAGTGCCAATCAAGCACTGTGTAATGTTTTTATTACAAAATTGTATTAAACTTAATTTAATATCAACAAGTTTTTTCGCACGACTTGCAACACTTTCAGATTTCCTTAAAGTTGGCTTCCACTGCCACTCTTGTGAAAAAACATAATCTTTGCCGCAATATGAATATCAAATATTAACATGTCTCAGAATCAGGTAGAATAGAGCATATAATCTAGCCGAAAATTAGCAAAATCCTTCACAAGTCTAGATTGACCTTTACAATTTATAGCAGGACATAATTTTTACCTTGACCTTTAATTTAAGCGGCAATCCTAATTGAGACGGAAGATACTGAATTGCATACGTCATATTTAAGTGGCGATACCAGATTACCTACATCTTTAGACATCAAGGCTTTCTCTCCACACAACCGACTAAGCAGAAGATAAAAGGCTAAAAAAACAGGCAAAACAAATGAATCATGAAAAACAGGACAAAACGATGCGTTAAGAAAAAAGGTTGATAGATTCTAAAGGGGAAAAACCTGTGCCTCTCCCACATAGTCAATGCAACTTATTATCAACATGAAGTTAAAAGAAATATGATCACAGTTAAATATATGTTTAACCTACATGTTTGACTTTATTTCAATGTCAATTTGTAGACTGTATCGCTAAGCATATGGCTTCTGCATGTGTGTGTAATTAAAATGACAAATACACTGTGCCTAGTGGACTGTTTACTCTAAGCATATTGTAACAATTAATTGAATACATTGCTCAAAGATATTTGTTTAATAATTGTTTTATATCGAGGTCTGTTTACGTTAAATACAAAACGTTTGACATTGAAGTTATCGCGGGTAAAATAATGACGTAATGGTCCAACGGAACTGATAGTGACGGGTTTAAATTGGGTGATACAAATATTAATTTAATAATATTGACGCATACATTAATTGAAATAAATAATTGAAGAAAGACAACATAGCAGTTTACTAAAGATCTAAACCTTTCATAAATCATTCAAGATACATATCGACAGAATGTAGAGGCTGCGCTGGGGTTTCCGACTGCCGAAAAACTAGTACAAAATTATATTGTCACCTCTATCACTCTCCTTAAAAACATTGAGATAACAATATGTTTCTACAATGGGAACTCGAGAATAGCTTAGTAGAGAAATACTACGACCTCATAACCTTTGCTAAAACTATTAGACACCGGATGGAATCCTACTTTGTTCATTGACTATACATTATTTGCAATGTGGGACATCATTCACGGAATCTCATCTCCCAGTACTGTATGTCATTGCTCTCAGCTGCGCACGCGCATACGGTGTTACAACAAAGGTGCAGGACTGTCACGGTCAACGGGACGTGTACAATGCGGGCACCGACATAACTGTCCGTTGGCAGTTTTAAATGCGAAACTGTTCTGACACGCAACAACTAGCATACAACAACTCACTAAAATAGGGTTAATGAAATTTAATTGTTAATGACAGGGCGTCTAATCCAACTAACCATTGTAGTAGCTAACCAGTTACGGAGTAAATAAAATAAAAACCAAGTTTTTTTTTTATCCAATGAGGCCCTTTTCATTTAAGAATCTGACCACTACTACCAGTTCCTGTAATAAATATAAATATAAATGTGTTTATTCATCGTTTAGTGACCATGACTAATTTTAATGGTCTTACCAATAGAACAAAGAATTGTAACAAATCAAAATATATTTCTTAACCTCGTAATGCGGTAGTTATTATCACGAAACACAATTAAGTCACTCTTTGAAATTGCTATTCTTTGAACAACCAGGAATTTTTAAGCTGCGGTTACCAATGTTTTATAACCAATACAATGAAAAATATCGAAACAAATTAAATTTTCCTTCTCCTCCCACTTTCTCTCTTCATAAATGTAACAAAAACATTGTCACCTTGCAATATGCAACGTTAGATTGCCGCTTTGGTGCCTCTGCTTCGAAAACTTTGAAGAGATATAAACACACCAAACACGCACCTTAAATCACAATCCAGTCAAATAGGCTCAGGATATAATTATTATAAAGCGCGAAAAAATGAGCAGCCGGCAAGTAAAAGCTGATCGCAGACGATTAACTGTTTAACATCTAACGGTACCGAGATGCGCACGCGACTAGTACGTAAATATCGTGACATTTGCGCCGCGACTGCCGCCAGGGGCTCCCGCACGCATGTGCGCTTAGGGTAGCCACACAATCCAATCATTGCGTATCTACACTAATATTATAAAGAGGAAAGATTTGGATTTTTGTATGCATTAACCTATTTCAACAATTCTTTCACCATTAAAAAGCTGCGTTATCACTGAGTAACAAAGGCTATATTTTTTTTTTATTTCACGCGGACGAAGTCGCGAGCAACAGCTAGTAATAAAAAAATATATATTTCAAAGGATACTTGAGAGGATTTCAAAATAATTGTAAAGCTTTAGCTCTCTATAAAATGTAATACTACTCGGGTACAATACGCATCGTAATAAATTAAAGTTAAGTTTACGTAAACTTAACGTTACGTCTAATTTCAAATTATAATTTTATAGTTATAATTTTAGTTATTAATTATTCTGAAATTGCACTGCACCAAAACCAATTAAAATAGTCTTACGTTTAGGAATGCTCCGGGATGTTAATTAAACAATTTTTTTCAACAAAACCCATGGAGATGGTAACCCTAATGTGTTGGATATCTCACGCTTTCGTAATTGCAGAGGTGAACGTGCCGCGTATGAACTAGATTCGCTTGGCAGCCGTCATAACACGCGTAACAATTATCCTACATCTAATTACACATAATTCATAATATTAATAAATTCTATTAACAAGCCGTAGACCAACAGTCTGCGTGATTAAAACATTGTGACATATTTAACTATATTTTTTTGTTATATAATTTTTGTGTTTAAAATCCAGTGCGAAGAAATCTTTTTTAACAGAATAAAAAATTAACTATGCCTGGTGCAGAATAATGCATATTATGCGCATCATCAAGTTTTTTTCCATCTCCAGCTATCAAATTTACATCTAGGCATCATGTGTTAGAATGAAGATATTAGGAATTTTCTGACAACTTGTCAACGAAATAATTACTAAATCTTCAATTAGCTTTACATATTCATGCACTCAGAAACATTTGCAGTAACAAGCAGTCATTAAGACTATCAGCGTAACTGCCGTGGAGGTGCTTCAACAGGCCCACTCGTGCCAACTGATGAAAATTTAATGCGCCCGCCTGACTCACCTCACTATCGTCGCCATGATATTTAATACGAATAGAAAATTACTATTTTTTAAGATTTGTTGTAATATATTACAATGTTAATAAAATATATTAAGTTATTTTTTTGTTTTTAAAGTTTTTTAAAGAACCATGGTCATGTTTAGTTCACCGAATGAATAAAAACGTTTGCTAAAATAACAATTCATAACACCCAAAGTTATTCACTCTACGAGTAACTGGAACTTATGCTTACATCTCACAGCGGACATAAGTTATAAACAATAATAAGTATTTTACAGAGAGCAAACAAACATGGTTATTTACATACCACGGGTCTCATCTTACTTGTATTTAAATAAAAAAACTTTTAAAAATTTAAAGCAACATGGAATGTCCTTAAAGTTTCAATATCATGGTATTAGTAAAGATACACAGAATCTTAACGAGTAAGCTCACAGACAAAGCTGTATGACGGCTATTGTGTGCAACATTAATGCTATGAGCTCAAACTTGTGCGACGTCATCGCTCGGGTTGCTGGTGAAATTCGCAGCTTTCGAAAGGCAACTCATATACTCAACTTACGTACGAGAAACGAAATAACGTCATCAACGACGTCCATCGTGGCAGGCAATTGTTATTTACTTCTGATAGGAAAATAGATGATGGTTATCAGCCACATATGAGAGTATCGTTTAAGGAAGTTATTTCAGATCTATCAGCCAGATTCTAACACAAGGCACAAACTGTCTTCGAGCCGGTAAGATACTTAAATAGAAAACTTAGTACGAGAATCCTCATAATCATGAAATAATTGGTATCTCACGTGTTGTTTATTTTCTCGACAGGCTATAACAGAGTTTCCGAGTCTAATTAAAAGAATGAAAACCAATGTTAATTACAAGTAATAACGCAACTTAGCAGTTGTTATCTTGTATGCGATGTAATGATCTTGCACATTTTAGCGCTGCACTTTCGGTTATTGCGTTATGCAATTAAACATTATAAAGTAATAACCATTGCAAGGTAAAGTTTGATTTTGTAAACGTTTGTTGCACGGCGTCCGAGGTTTTTACAACATTTTTTGCTAAAGTTTTTGCAGGCGTCGAGTGAAGGCGGCGCGGCGGCGGCGTGAGGATTTTTCAATTTTGCCTAGACGCGACTGGCAGTTTCGCATACAATATCGAGTTAAAGATGTAACGATTTCACCATAATTTCAAATATAAAAATATCATGAAAGTAGAAGTTAAACCTTTAACTCTTAACGAGTATAATTTCTAACTAGGAGACAATTATATTGACTTACGATCTTGGGGCGCACATGGCAAACGATTGAGCGCGCCGACTCCTCGTCGCTGCTGCTGGGCAGGCAGTCAGAGATGGAGGGTGAGCGGCGCTGGGGCCAACGGGGGAACTTGTCCGAGGTCGGCGTGGCGGAGGGCGAGACGAGCGACACGAGCGGCGGCGGCAGCTGGGGGCCCGGGCCGCGCCACCACGACACCAGAGCCGGCGCCACTCCTACCACCATCGCCAGCCCCAGCCGCACCATTGCAAGAACGCAACGATGGCGTCTCTAAAACATCGTCCGTTCAACTAAGGGGCACGCGTTGCTTGTAAATCTATTTCTATCAACATCCGCACTTCAACGTGACACTAAGCGAGTCTGTCAAGAGCACGCACGTGTCTAAGTTAATTAACAATCGCGCTATGAGGGCGCGTGGGGGCCCGAGACGTCGTCGACGAGGCGAGCTTCACGGCTGCACGGAACGTTCTCCAGGCGCTCTCGCAGACTGGCGGCGTGCGGCGAGCGGCGGTCGTTGACGTGCCTCCCCGGCGGCGCCCCTCCAGACCGCCCGCCCAAACCCATCCCCCTTCATCCCGTGTCACGCGAAATGCGCTGGAGAAATGCACTTTTAGCGCAGACACTGAACTACAACTTTATTTTTGTACACCATCAATTGAACGCATTAGTTGGTGTTGAGATCACGCGTTAGATAGCAATGTGGGTCGCTCTCCGTGAAGCAATTTCCCGGTGAATGTTCAGCTAACGGTAACAAAGTTTTTATGTTTCGTATTATTAACTGCGCCGAAAGAAAAGTTGCACCAAAGCCTATTCTTGAAGCAATCGCTCGTTTATAATAAATAGAGCAACTTAAATTTATCCTTTCCGATTTATCTACCCATTTTTTTTACGTAGGTATAAAATATGTATATGTGTCATGTATCCACGTGACGTAAGCAATCGCTTTATAGGACCGGGGCAACCGGTTCGACTGAGCCGAATTTCTCTCTATCTTATTGGGTCGCGTACTGAAAATTCAAGACAACATGAGCAAGTTACAGCAAGTTGAGCAGTTACAACCATAATATTTACGCCCGGTGATAAAATACACGTATTATTATGACTTTTTAATTATGTTAGTTACATTATACTGGCCAGCTATAGCCGTGACCGTCCAATGCACAATTATGTCAACATGTGCAACATCGGAAGTGCTTTTCGGATTAATAAATCTACACCGGAATTGAAAACAAAAATTTATATAACTTTATTACCTAAATCGTAAATACATCCGTTCTAATCGTAATATTAGTTCTGCAGTCTATATTTCATTACGTACTTTAATTATACCTATGTACGTAAATGCAACCAACATGGCGGATGAACTCAACTTCATTGAACAGAGGGTGGGGGTTACACCCTACCCCACTACTTTTTTCACTACAAATATGAAGTATATCTCTCGTGCAACTTATCTGTATAAACCCTATTAGTAGCGAGAACAGCATCATTCGTCAGTTATAAGTGATTACTAATTAAAACTAGTAATTGAAGTATATTGAAATTCCGATTTTCTTACTAACCCACGATATGGCAACAGATTTTTTATAAAATAATTTATGGAAAAATATATTTCGTGTATACATTAAACGTTTACATTTTACAATGCAAATTAAAAGTCCTTGAGAATGTTTTCAAATAACATATCGTGCTTAAAATTAGTATTAGAATACATTCCACAACAGAAACTAGATTTTGTGCACGAACTAGCAATTTGTTTGCTATTATTACAAACGTATTGACTTGGTTTTCCCCTTAGCAAAAAAAATCTAAATAATTATTGTGAATGTAACATTATATTGAAACGAGAGAGGGAGAGATGAGAGAGATAATATTAAAATATAATAGTTATTTTATACACAGTTAGCATTAGGAATCACGTTGTTTTGTAGCGTGACAGGGAGGTGTGTGTGCTTTGGAAACGGCATCCCCGCGGCTGGGGGTCTGGGGGTGAGGGTGACGCCAGCCGCCGCTGAGTTTCATCAGCCGGGGGGCGGTCGGCGGGGGCGCAGACCGATCAATGCTGCGCTGACGTCAAAGCCTAGACCTAGGTACGCCCCCTATTAGGGGCGTCTACGTTCCTCCGAAGGCTATATTATTTTTAGAACTGCTTATTTTACACAACTCCAGAAATTAATGTCTGGTCTATAAATTACTTAGGAATCGATTTTACAGTTTATGATTATTTAAGTACTAATCTATATCGTATGATGATGGATCGCAAATCCAGACAGCGCAGATGCAAGCTCGATCCTTAACTAGTGTTTTCTTAAAATTCATAAGAAACATTAATTTCAATTATGAAAATCACATAACTGACAAATCTAGCTGGAAGAATATCTAGAGTTGTTAAGCCTACGATCACCTCCCATTTTACAATGTACTATTAATATTATTAATAAATATAAAAATCCTTCTCTATGACATTTAAATTGAAGTAGTACTGGGATATAATGAGGTTGTGTAGGTGGCTGCTGGCTGCTGGTTGCTGGCAACTGGAGCTATACGCAGTAGCGCAGGACGTTGACTCCCGCTCGCCAGAACTGGGTCGCAGGATCGATAGGACGTTGTTCCCACTACCCGTTACGTAGCTTTAGAAGCTATTATTTTAAAATTATATAACGTTTTTCTCTGTTGAGCAATAAAATGCTAGGTAAGATTAATTGAAGATTTTAAATTAAATTATTGTCAGAGTTTCAGCTTACCAGGATAATACAACGATTTGTCGGCACTTAAATATCTAACATGTTCATTTTACCAACTAGAATCAAAAATACTATAAACCATTTTCAAAAACTTATTGCACTGAAGTAAACCATTATATTTGTAATACTAACTGTAAGTTACACCAAGGCTAAACATACGACACTTGTCTATACTAATATCATAAAGAGAAAAACTTTGTTTGTTTGATTGTGATAGGCCCAAAAACTACTGGGCCGATTTTAGAAATTCTTTCACCGTTTGAAAGATAATTTATCTGTGAGTAACATAGGCTATGTTTTTTCATTTCTTTTTTTAATATTATCAAATTTCACGCGGACGGAGTTACGGGCAAAAGTTTGTTTTGTAAATTGTTTGATAAGCAACTAGTTTGAATTGTAGAAGTAGTATCAAATTAAAATACCCTAATAAATATCTGCTTAAAATTAACATAGCTATAATTAGTTGAAAACACACAACCTTTTTTGGCTTACGTCAAATGTAGATTGTTACTTCCAATTGGCAAAGATGAAATCATCTATTTCGAAAATCTTTGTAGATAAAAAAATGCTCTGTGTTAAACTCCGGGGCTGAGTACGAGTTTTAAATTATTAACATTAAAATTATATACAAAATGTCTTTCAGAAGTTCAATTTTTAACATTTAATTGATAAACAACTGAAATTACACAGTCACATTGATAATCTTGCTATAAAAAGGCCCGTTTCAATAATTAGAGCTGTTTAGGGACTTCCAACGACCACCCACGTTCCGATCCGTAAACAATGCTAAGAGGAATCTTTAATACGGCGGCGATGTCGTAAATGTTTCGTTGTTCTAATCTATTTGTGGAACACTTATTACAATTTGGGAAAGTTTATCTTTTCACTTGTCAATGAAATTGTGACAATTGTAGTCATAATTATTTTAAAGGTATCGAAATATAGAAAACATCCTTTTCGAAAAGAGGAGAACATTTAGGCAATGGAAAAAATATAATAAATTTCATGATATGAATACAAACTTATAAAGGATAAATATTTTTATTGCTATACGCATAAGAATTAATTTTGCTTAAAAGGCGAGTTGCATCTCGGAGAGTTCAACTAAATCTTATTTTAGAATTGTGTCAACTTTCATACATCCATGGGGCTCATAACCGTTTCCATTTTATAGTTTCTTCATCCGAATACATCAAAAGGGAGGATAGCTTACTAAAAAGTATTTAGAAAAACAAGATAGTTGTTTCGCAAAAAATCAATATAGGAAAACTCAAGGTGTAAAAGAGATATTAAAATTTTATCTTCAAAGTCTGTACAGAAGTGAAAGTAGTGAAAAATAATTACGAAGAAGTTGCGTAACGGAACGTAAGATTTCGACTTCAGATGTGAACATCATCATGACATAGTATAATTCATTTGAAAGTGTTATATTATGATATTATACTACTATTATTAGATAGGTCAAAATGCAGATACCACGATTACCTAGTAGTGTTGAAGAAATAGTATCGTAACAGCCTGTCGCATAGATTTGCTTTGCTCTACAAACCGCGGAAATTCTATTTGTGGCCAAGCTTTCACGACACCTGTGCCAGGTGTGTCTATAGCTTATTAATTTTTAAAAAAAGTTTATGAAAATATAAAAGTACACACCTTTAACAACGTGAGTGTACATTATAATCCATATCGTAATAAAAATAGAGACGAAAATTGTATGATTCAAGAGTTTCGGCAGTAGAAGCTCACGGTTTTCACATAGATGTATGGTGTACCAATCATAGTTAAAATGTTCTGCATTATTATATGATATTTAAGATACGAAATGTGTACATTAGAGGAAATTTGAGAGTAGCCCCAGTGGTTGAGGAATGATTTAGAAGACGAAAACCCGGTGCGCCGACTCTACGGGAGTATGATGATAATTATTGTATGGTATTTGAAAAACAAACTAATCGTACAATCTTATCACGTTGATAAGATTGTAAATGACATTGTCGGTCAGTGTGTTGTAACAATTAACACAAATAGCGCACTGCGAGCTACAGCTGCGTACATTAGCGCTCCAATTGCCTGCTGATAATTGCTGCACATCACATTAGCGTCCACTTTTCAAAGTTACAGGTAACAATCATTTGCATACGTGTTTTTTTAACAAATTCATCAACCTCAAATAAAAAACATATTTATCAATCGCTATTGTTGTACGCGGTTTTGAATCACAGGAAGTTTACCGTTTTTAAGTATGTTCGGTTAATTTGGATTTCGTTTTATACCTGTTTTTCAATAATTCGCCTCATGACGAGGAAGCCGCAGTTTATCCCTCCCCTGCCCCCCCCCCACCGCTTGGAAATTAAAAAAGTAGCCACTTTGTATAAGACCATTTTACGGTGAATGGCCACTAGACTTAGCATCGATAATAGGCTGGCGACGCC
>LD688941.1:842715-858036 GCA_003118335.3 Papilio memnon
AAAAAGTTGAAATATTTTATTTTACAGCTACCAAATCATCTATTTGAGGAATTGGTGATGGACATTTATGATGAAATCGATAGGCGAGAGACTGAAGCGAGTAAGTATCGAAGTTTCAAGACATATCCACAAAACTGTTTTACCAGTCTTATGTTGGACTGGGAGATATTGTGTTTAAAGTTGGTATGTTTATCTTAAAAATAGCAAAAATAAGAAAAATAAAATCATTCATTCTTTGAAAGAAAAAAATTGTAGCCATAGCTAAAAATTTCTGAACAGACCATAGTTGACAGACATGTGACAGAATTCTCATTTGCAACCTACCTTTAGTTCATACGAAGATAAAGAAGAATGATTTGTATTTATTTATATACTCGATTCACGTAAAAATTGGGCCTATTTTAAAAATTCCTTCACCATTAGGAAGGTGTATCTGCCAGTAACATAGGCTACATTTATTATTTTTTAATTTCACTGACGAAGTCGCGAGAAACAGCTAGTCAATTTTTGTTCCGTCCTACTTTTAAACAGCTGGTTTCGAATTGGAGTATAGCTTGCCTTGTCAGTCTGGCAGAGCGAGGCGTGCGGGCTGGAGCGCTGCGGCGTGGCGTTCCTGCCGGTGAACCCCGCGCTGTCCGCGCCGCGCAACCAGGGTAGGCAGAAGCTGGCGCGCCTCTCCGCGCCGGAGCTGGCCGCGCTGCTCCGAGATGTGCTGCTCGATGCCACTAGAAGACAACGGCTGGCAACACTCACGCCTAGAGGTGTGCATGGAAATTACATTTCTAGTTTTTTGCGTTTGATATGTATTTATATATACTAATATTAGAAAGAGGAAAACTTTGTTTGATTGTAATGAATAGGCTCAAAAACTACTGGGCTGATTAAAAAAAAAACCGTTAGAAAGGTAATTTATCTGTGGCTATATTTTTCTGTGTTTTTATTGTTTGTTTATTTAAATCTGCTCTGATTTCTTAAACTGTTTTGTTACTTAAATAATCGCTTAATGTTGATCGTAATAAATCTACACGTATGGCCACTTTTATAGACCACTGAATGTCTGAAATTATAAATGGAGTTATAATCTATACTTTATTTTATTTCGAAAGCTTTCTTTATTATTTAAAGTTGCCAATTATAAATTTTGTAAGTAAAATAATAAATATTTTCGATGTCCTAGCACCGGGTGGTCATCTGAACCCGTTGCTGTCAGCGAGCCACATGAAGCACATGTCTCAGATGTCGGACGACGAGCCGCTGTACGACTCTGTGGCCTCCGATGATGACTACGCGGCTCTCACACCTATAGACCTTGATGTAAATCATACTAATATTATAAATGTCGAAATGGATGGATGGATGGATGTTTTAGTTTGTAGCTTAAACGGCTGACGGATCTCGATGACATATATAGATGTAGAACATAGTCTGGAAGAACACATAGGCTAGTTGCGTTTTTTGGAATTCCACGCGGACGGAGTCGCGGTAAAAGCTAATACATTTAAAAATATTTATATTTTTAATTACTTATGTATCCTATCTGTGTGTAACTAGTAACAATAACTGTTGCTTGAATGTGGTGCAAATTAAAATGTTATTAAAATGTGCAGTTACAGATGACGAATGTTGTACCAAGAACAGCGGAAGCAGTATCATCAACGTATAACCCATCGTTACCCAACGATACAGACTCGAAGCGAACACAATCACCGATCACAAATAATCCACCGGAACACGAAATCGAAACACTAAAGAAGGAACTCGATAACAGAGATTCAACTATCACGGAACTGAAAAATCAATTAAGAAACTTACAAACGATAGTTGAACAGTTGACGAAAGAAAATAGTGTGTTAAAAACTAGTAGTATAGATGACGACCAGAGCATGACGTCACAGACTTCTATCAGCGAGAGCGGCGTGGAGAAGTTTCCAGAAAGGGGGCGGAGCTTAGAGACGGACCAATTGACGTTGAGCGAGGAGGTGGACGTGCGACAGAGCGCGAAGATGCGACCGGTCAGTATGTATGAGGCTAGGGAGGGCCCAAAGAATAACTGGCAGGTTACTAAACATCAGGTACTAATTCATATTAATTTTACTAATATTATATTAGTTTAATATATTTTTTGTTGAAGTAATATTTGAAAAGTTTGAATTTATTAGTCTATTGATGTAAAGAAATAATTAGTAGTTAGATAATAACATAAGTTTTTAGTCTTATGTATGTTTTAATTTGCCTAATATTTTAACTTCCAAGTAAAATGACTATGTAGACCAAAAACCGTATTTTTAAACACAATATTTATATAACACAGATGTAAAATTAGAAAATCCTTAACAAAAATATTTATAACTTTAGCTGTTACATGCTTTTATATAGAATTGGCATTGGTTTATTATTACTGTGTTTAATGCATGTTACACTGCGTATATAAGAAATACTTAATTTACTATACTACTATGGTTATATTACAAATTATAGATTTCACGAGAAATTTATATATACATATAAATCATTAAAAATACATTGGGTTTCCTTTAGCTGACTAGTCTGCCTGGTCTGGAGCGGTCGTTGACTCAGAGCGCGCTGGACGGCGAGGAGGGCGTTGTGGGGGGCGTGGCAGGGGGCATGTCTGAGGGCGGTGCTCTAGCTGGCGAGGAGGCGGTGCAGCGCCGCGCGGAGGCGGTGACGCGCGCGATACAGGAGCTGTGGGCCGCCGCTCGCCTGCAGCAGCCACACCTCGCGGAGCGCGCACAACATATACGACGTGCTGTGCGCTCGCTATTAGCGCTATTCCCACAGGTACTAGTTATAACAAGTTCTATTTTTTTAAAAGCAATTAAATTTATACTTATATCTTCTATGCAGTACACTATGTAATATTGAAATAAATCTATATCTTGCGAATTTGATCTATTTGAGTTGCTGATAACGAAAATCGTATTTTATTTTGTTTTCTATCCCTTTGTTTGCAAGCTGTGTTTGCTTCCGGTTATCTCCGACACGGCAGTGCTGATTTTGATGGGATTTTCACTAGAGCATAGCTGAAGTGGGCGGGCATATTATAGGCTAGTTCGGTATTTCGAGCTGACGAAATGGCGAGCGACTGCTAGTGTACATATTACTAGCTTTCGCCCACGACTTCGTCCGCGTGGAATTGAAAAAACAAAAAGTAGCGCATGTGTTTTTACAGACTATCCTCTATATCTAAGAAAAATTTCATAGCGATCCTTTCAGCTGTTTAGTCTACAAATTCCAACAAACATCGATCCATTTAAACTTTCGCATTTATAATCTTAGTGAGATGTATATTGTTCTACAGAACTGCTCGGACCCCACGCTGCAGGAGGTGGTGTACAGCCTGCGCGTGGCGAGCGAGGAGGTGCAGGCGGCGTGCGCGGCGCCCGCCTCGCTGGACCGCGTGCGCGCCGCCGCGTACGAGCTGGCGCGCGCCACCAAGCTGCTCGTCACACGCGCGCACCCCTCCTAGCGCACGCACGCCGCGCGCCCGCACCACACCATGTAGTGCGCACGTGCACCTTCCCGCACCACCCCACATGTGCCCCTCAGTGTTACCTCATAGTGAACAGTGTCCAAGTGTTAGTGCATGAGTTTAATGTTAGAGTCATAACTGCAAGGAATGAAAACATCACAAAAGGAACTGCACATTATTTGCAAGGTAATTCAAATGTATTTATAAAGTCAGCAATCTGCACTGATTCCAATTTGATTGATTTAATTGAAAGCATAATTTAAAATAAGTTATAATAACAGTTTTTGATTCAGATAAGTGCTAAATGTTTTATGGTGTAACTCGAAAGATGAACAACACAATAAGGTAACCAATGGGAAAGATGTAAAATGGACTATAGGTATTTGTTAGGACAATTTATGATATGCATGTGTTCAAAAAGTGCTGTTCAATGTTATTTGCTGATATCGTGTTAAAATATATATATTATGATGTTAAGTATTAATTAAATGTCACTTATATGTGACACTTAGTTTAGAATTTAGATTATAACTCATACCAGTGGTCAGATTTCTTACTAAAAATGTTTTTCCAACGTTTGATCAAATGTTTTACGAACTTTGACAAATAGCAAATGTGGTGATTGCATTTAGTGTCTTGTATGGAATTGTATGAAATAGCTCATATTTATTTGACAAGATAATTGTGTGAGCTTGTAAATGTTACAATTAGATGATATGAGGCTTAGCCTAAACTTGAACTGTCCAAATAATATCACAAAGTATGGATATTGCTTATGTATCCCGGGCTCAATAACATCTTTTCCTTCCTTCATTTTATAATAAGGAAACAATGGGAAGGGAAAATATATTTGGTGGAGAAGGAGTTATGATAGGGAAATGTCTCTTTTCTGTACATCCCTTGCCCTGCAACCTTTACTGATTGCTGATATGTTGGGTGTGGTCATTTCGCTATTTTATTATAGTAATCAATTAGACTCCATAAAAATATTTACCACAGTACAAAGTTGTATACTGGTTGTAACAATACACCATTTTCTGATCTAATCTAGGATTTGAAATGTCTTGATTGTTTTTGATATTTATGTTTTTATACAAATGTTTCAGATGTCATATTAATGTGAAACATTTGCATACAAACTAATTATGTATTTTGTAATGTGTTACTTCCTCCGTTCTTCCATAAGATTAACTTAACAGATGCAATAATTATTTTTTAAAACAACCTTAAAGGTTATTTGTAAAATAAAGAAGTTTTGATTTCAGTTTTATTTCTTCAAATCATTGTTGCGATTTTTTTTAAATTGAATAAAATTATAGTTTTTGTCAATAAAATTTGACTTTGAAAAATGTAGTGTGTCTTAAAGATTTTTATAACAATTTGAACTGTAGATTACACAAGATGATTACACAAGACCAAAGTTTCGATATACTTTTACAGGAATTGTACACTTATAGAACAAGATATTTGAAAAAAATGTACACTATTTGTAAAAAATATAGGTATTCTGATAATTATTTCATTGCAGTATTATTTAGTTGTGGATATTTTTTAAAGGAACTTGTCAATGATGTATGTCTTGTTTATTTTTTAAACTGTAGTTAAATTGCAAATCTTTATATTATTAAATACATATAAATTTAATTTTCTTTGTCACAAAGCACTTCATATATTATTGTGTTCTTGTCACCAAAGAAATTTTAAAAAAATTTAGACAATACCGTTTTTACTTAAAGAACTCCATGTATTTCGTTTGTTATCAAACCAGAACATCACTATTTTTTTTGTGTACTGCATAATTAAAAAAATCTCTTTTTCGATTTTTATTTGTATTTTAGTAGGTGATTCATTTACAAAATAGTTCTCCATGGAACATTTTAGAATAAATTTTATATTTTAAGTGTACCAGAGGTTGTTTATAAACTAAGTATTTATTTTTCTTCTCTTTACACCCATTGAGTATACGGTTGAGTGAGTAAACGAGAAATATATAAATTATAGTAAAAAAAACATTATTTTTAAAGATAAAAAAGCAATGGTTGTTTTATATCACGGTGCAGGCTTAATCTTTTATTTTGAATATGACTTAATTTACATATTTACTTATTAAAATTTCTATTATTATACTTTACAAATGGGTACCATTTTTTACCGACTTCCCAAACGAAGGAGGTACTCAATTCATCTGTATGTTTTTTTTTTTGCTTACATGCATAATATCCAGAGTTGAGACTGGCTGATTTGCGTTAAGAATGAGGTTCTCCCTTATTTGTGTTAACTTAGCTTTATGTTAATAAGCCAAGTGTTAATATAGGTGCTTGTAAGTTGTCTACACGGCCACACTTGCATTGATACATATTTTCTCTTTCAGTCTTTATGACGAAATGAAGACTTCCAGTTTTAGTGGTACTATCGCCCTGGGCGAGAATTTTATACGCCCCTTTTTTTAACACTGGGGATGTAATCATGGTTATGTGAGATTGTGTAATTCGCAAACCCGCAGCGCCCTGGGCGGTCGTCGTATACACCCTGTACAATATGTTAATACAAGTGTGACGGCAGTGGAATTGTACGGTTATAGCGCTATGGCGCATGTCGACTTTGTATTCGTGCCTCAAACGTTATTTAGTGTAATTAGTGTAAAAGCGAGTTGTAAGCGACTTGTCCGTGTCGTCTTGTAGATTTTTATACGAGCGTTTCATAATCTATGTATGTTGATAGATGTTTGTATAGACAATTGTTGCGATGTGAATTTTATATTTGTGATTGTGTACGCATTTAGTTCTGCAAATTGAAAAAAGTTGGTTTTAGTTTTGTAATTAACATTTTGGTCGGTTTTCCATGATTTCGTTATATTAATCCTTGGTGCTTATTTCCAATCTAGGTTAAATAATGAAATAAATGGAAAAATATATTACCATTAACGTTACAATATAAATGTTTTCGCTAGAGGGCGCTAGCAACACTGAATTTTTTTTGTCGTACTGAGGACATGTTTTTTTTATATGTCCTTTTTAATTTAGTTTGCAGAACTATTTGGATCAAACGCTTATAACGAATGTATTAAAAAAATGATAATTTATGTAAATTATATACGAAATGAGTATTGTGACCACAAATATGTGCCAATGTATGCGTAATGCCGTAGTTTAAATGTTGGTGTTACATTTTAGGGCATCAGCTTCAATGTTTATACGTAAAACAAGCATTGGCACCAAACTTATTATTTTGAATTTGGAACTACCTACATTTCACACAAACGGGCGTTTTTTTAACGCTGGATAAAACTGCGTTGGCTTTCAAATGTAATGCGATTTAAAATATCGTATTTGAAAAGCCCTGCCGTATGAACCGAAAAGCGGCCGTTCGAAATAAATTCATTCAATCAGGTCATTAAAAGCATTAAAAATTTTAGTAAGAATTGTTGATTGAAAAAAAGTGAATTTAGCACTGAAAAGTTGAGCATTTAAAAATGTGAACCATAAATATGTTTACAAGCAATAAATTATTACAAAAAAAATACGTAACATAAGATCATTGTGCAAATTTATTGAACAAGAATGTAAAATTCGTATGGAATTTGTTTGAATTTTTAATGTTTCAAATAAATAAATTTTATTATTAATTTTGACATCAAATAATTGTTTTATTATCCCTAAGCATTTGAAATTATTTCAACTTATTATGATGACTAGATTTAAGAAAACATTTTGTTTCTTTAGTTTTTTTTCTTCCAAGTTGAAACTAAATGATTGCTGACCTTATTATAATTTCTTGATGTAAATATCGAGCACATTGTATCTAAGAAGGTGTACAACAAAATAATATACTTGTACAAATTCATATAATATTTTTTATTTACATTTATAATATCCCTCTTAAAATTTCTTCATAGATTTATCATATTAAAAATAATAATTTTGTAAATCACAGTACATTTAAAAACATCAACCTTGAAGCCAAACTATAATGGTGACCACAAAACGGTTGTCACTAAAAATCAAAGAAATACGAGACAATGTAATTTCAAACGACACTTTGCTGGCAATTCTTTAGTTTAAGGTCAAACGTATGAGACAATGATAATTTGGCATAACAAATATTTTACCACACATTCATTGTGGTACGTCTCGAAAACATACGAAGTGTGGTCACGGCCTAAGCAATAAGTACCAATTTAGGTCGCGTCCACATTACACGTCCATAGTAAAAATATACGAAAATAAAAAAAAATCCAACCATGATTTTTGTTAGTATTTCATTTGTTTATAAAAGATGGACGGCATTTAAATATCTTTCAATGATTGGAAACTATATAGAAATAACGTCAATAATTGGTACGTGAATTTCAAATAAAATATATGCGATAGAAAACCCTCCCCAAAGTGTTCCCTCGAATTCGATTTCAGTGGGGAGGGACCCTTTTGATCGGTCAGACGAGGGCAAACTAGCTATACGTATCTATGTCTACTATGTAGGTATAGAAACGCATGTGATCAAGTAGTCCGCAGCTATCCATCACACAAATATCGCAGACATCAAAAGATTTCCACACTATTATGAACTTTTAATTAAGCATAAAAGTAATTATAAACAGACTACACTTTTCACACAACTATCCTAATGTTATGTAAAGTAGCGAACTAGCGTTGGATGTAAGTTTATGTTTTTGTAATAACGAATCATAAAAAAGTTATATTCTAAACTTTAATGGAGATGCCACACTGTGAAGGCGTTACAGCTCGTCTCGGCGTACGGCATCTCCTCTATATAGTTCTCAAAACTTTATTCATCACAATATTAGCAATAATCTATGAACACTTCCAGATGCAGATAGCCTGGTTGCCGCCGAAGTATATGTAGCAGATTGTGGTACACTCGTATGTTATCTCGAAGCCGTAGCTCTCGCCGACGACAACGTGGAAGGCGGGGCCGAACTTCTTGTCCATCGACTCCTTGACCATGCGCGCCGCCAGCTCGTTGTTCTGCGCGAACTTTTCGCATGCCGTCACCGACAGCTCCACTGCCTCCGTGCGCATTTCTTCCGACATGTCCGAGTGCTGTAACACCCCACATTTTATAAATGCAGACTCGATCAACGGATCCAATTTCCAATTAGCGAATATCTACGCAGTCGTCATTTGTGTGGAATCGAAAGTTAACCACTGGCGTTGCTTTAAACTGTAACTGCTGAACTGCTGCACAAAACGACAACCGTGCGGCTAGTTGTTGAATTAGGAACAAACGATATAATGATACAACGCTTTTGGTAAAAAAAATGGGTATTTTTGGAGTTCAATGTTATTTCTCGGTATAATTAACGCGTCGTATGCCATATTGATGGTTCATTGATTGCTTATTAGTTGATTATTTATTCAAAGCTCCGGATATTGTTAGAGCGCGGGCATCTTTGGCGGTGATGAGTAACGGCTGACTTATCGCCGGAATTCCCTACCAGTTGTCCACCTGTTAAAACAAGCGCGGGCTTCCACGTCTGCCGCATTACAGGAAACAGTATTTAAGACTGTAATTTTTTTCAGTACGGGCAATTTGCCAAACTCACTAATTATATTAGCGTATGGTTTTAGCGATTTGTATAATTCACAAAATTGCGAAATGTAATATTCAAATTTGTAATAACCATCTAAGTATTAATTAGATATGTTAGAAAATAGACATTTAATTTCTATTGACTACTTATATATGAAATACACGTGCAAAAGTAATCGGAGATGTCACGGTGAGCTGTGGCCGGTGATGCGCAAGAGTGGAACTTCGTCTCACGACCTCGGACCTTGACTTACCTAAACTATTTCACTATAACTACTTAACTACCACTTTCACGATGTAATTAATCTTGGTATTTATGGGAAAATCTTGGAAATAGGAAATAATGCACTTTTTACGAATATGTCAATACAATCGCGAAAGTGGAAATAGACAGAGCGCGCTTTTTAGTAAGCGCTTCTAACGACTAATAGCATAAAATTACATTCCTCATTACGCCTACTGGAATTAAAAGAATAAAATTACATAATAACTACTTAGTTATAAAATATTTTAGTATATTTACCCTCACAAGTGGATATGTATGAATAATTTTCTCGGCCGCCGCTACCACTGCACCTTCTTCAGCCATCGTACATCAAAAAATCCACAAGACAAGAACAGTATTATCAAACATTAAACGCGAAACGCAAATAATGAAAAATAACAACGGCAGCGCGCGACTAAACCTGTGACGTCTCCTCTCCCCACTGTTTATGCGTCGCCTTGGAAACCGACAGAGGCGGTCTGAAAGATACGATTGATTTTTCTCATCATGTGAGTTTCGTATAGCCAAGCAATAGTAACGCCAAAGTTGTATATTTTAAGGTTTAGAATGGGACTCTCTGAAGTTTACGTTGTTCTTTTGCATTACATTGTCAATACATACAGTACTTATTATATTTGTTAATTTTAAAAAATAGGTATGATCTAAGCTTTAATTTTCGTATCAATCAAATGTGTAGATAGTATGTATGCTATACATTATACAAACAACCTATCCACTGCCCCATAGCTTTATCGTTTTCCGCCAAGACAATTGAATTTCGCGCCTTTTTTTATTTCTATCGCCGTTTCTTTTCAGCATTTCGGTTAGATTTCCTTTTGGTGGATTTCATAATTTATTTTATGAAATAATAAAAGAAATAGTTTCTATCTTAAGCACTATTATGTTATTTAGAAATATGATAATTGTTAAATGTTGTAAAATATTAAAATTGTGTATGTGTGTGATACATGGAAGTAATAAGTACTACGTACAACAGGAATGCGTTCTATCTGTACATCTTGCAGTTAAAATAAAGAAAATATAACCTTATGCTAAGGGCGTAAGAGTCTTGTAGCACGCAAAAAAAATTGAAACCGAGTGAGACGGCTACAAGTGTCCGCTGTGTCCTTTTCTAACAGTGAGCTAGAGTTGCCAGATATCAATCCTTTCGTTGTTTGTAGAAAAATAGGCAATTGATGTAATGTAATGAAGTAAAAAACATTTACATCTAAAATGTTTCTAAATATTAATAATAATGTATTACCGACATGTTAAAGCAATATTATGTGTTGCTACACGTAGAACTTTATTAACTCAATTTGCGATTGACGTACAGGTTTCTAACTTTAGGGTAGGCTCCGAGCCCCTCGGTGGGGACGTATAGTGAGCTGGTGATGATGATGATGATGATGATGTACAGGTTTCCTTTTATTTGTTTGTAGTTCGTACACCTGAACTGACAACCCCACATGACATCCCGACTCGGCCATTAATGGCGGAGTAATTTTTGATTTCGTGATATTTTTTAAGAATCTCAGTTAAAATAGTGAGAACTTGTGTCGGTGAGGCTTGTGGAAGCGAGTATTATGCTGATTGTGGGTTATATTTTCACAGGGAATAGTTTTAAACATAATTTGTTGGTGAAGAATTACGGTGACCATGCATAACCAACCAATCCCAGTTTGCGGCATAAACTTCACAAGACTTTTATTTATCAATGTCTGATTTAGAATTATGTATTTTGTATTGTTTTTGATAAATACATTTATGCTAACACTAATACGTTAAAATCCATCTGAAGCAATAATTTGCTGACGTCAGACAACAAAAACAAGATTTTTTATAATTACTGTCCTTAAATCATATTTGAACATGGTCACCATCGCCAGAGAGGGATAAAAGGTACAGTTATTGAGGTCTCGCTCGGCTTCAATTTTTCGGCAAGAGCTCGTTCCAAATCTAGTAATACATCTATGGTGTGTTATCTACAGCTGTCAATTTCGGTTTGTTGATAGCTGACAGTGACAGTTGACAATGACATGTCAACTTGACAGAACCAGCTGAAAATTTACAGTGTTTGTATTTATTTTCTTCATAGTTTTCCGTTTTTATGTAGTTTTACATTCATGTAATTGGTCTTAAACAATTCCTAAAAATCTCTGGATAAACCAAAATGGCTTCTCGGTTCAGTGGTGCATTACAATTAACAGACCTTGACGATTTCATTACTCCGTCACAGGTTAGTAAAACAACCTCGTTTTGTTTCCCATTTAGTACTATTTTATTAAAACAACATCTGATAAAATATTTAGAATCCCAATTATTTAGCAATTTTTCACTCTAAAAATTCATTTCACTTTGAGTTATTTAAAAAGTCCCATTTTTCCAAATGT
This sequence comes from Papilio memnon, assembly GCA_003118335.3. Classification (NCBI taxonomy): domain Eukaryota; kingdom Metazoa; phylum Arthropoda; class Insecta; order Lepidoptera; family Papilionidae; genus Papilio; species Papilio memnon. Next base: position 854,414 of record LD688941.1, read on the forward strand.
ATACATATGTTTTTTTAAATAGGAATGTACGTATAATAAGAAAAAATGAAATGAAGAAGAAAAGCTTAAAAGTACAATTTTCTCTTTCTTTTCCAACAGGAATGTATCAAACCAGTGAAAATAGAAAAGACGAAATCTAAAACTGGCGCGAAAATCAAAATCGGTGAAGATGGATATTTCGATATATCAAACGGTCAAGAGCAGAAACTACAAAAAGTTGAGATTACATTGGCCGACTGCCTCGCATGCAGTGGCTGTATCACTTCTGCAGAGAGTGTGCTTGTCACTCGGCAGAGTCAGGAGGAGTTATTGAGGTAAAATCAAATGTAATAAAAGCTTGAAATTATTATGTTATCTAACATACTCATATTAAATTTGTACAAATATTGATGAGTAGATTAAATATGGCAGTTTATTTTGATACTGTTTCATCCAGACGGAGAAAGATTTTAATATTTTTCTTGTAATAGAAGATAATACCTAATTTTAAATGTTACATGTAGAGTGCTATCAGAGCGTAAGTACGCGGACACAAGAGGGAATACCAATGAGGTGAGCCTGGTGGTAGTGTCCATGTCCCCACAGCCTGTGCTGTCGCTTGCTGCACGATACAAGCTCAGCCCTGAAGATGCTGTTAAGAAACTTGCAGGTATTATAGGTTTAAATAATCTTTAAAAATGTGTCGTAATTTTTTGCTATTTCGGAGTGGTCTGAGATATTATTTAGTTCAATGAACTTAAACTAATGGTAATAACATCACTTCACAGGTTACTTCAAGAGTATTGGTGTAGACATAGTTCTAGATATGACTGTAGCAGATGACCTCTGTCTTCTGGAGGCCCAGCAGGAGTTCCTCCAACGCTACCATGAGCATCAAAGTGATCCCAGCTCCAAACAGCTGCCTATGCTCTCCAGTTCTTGTCCAGGTAAGTGGTAGCAAAAATCAGTTAGTTAAAACATTGAATTATAAGACATTTGCATAGGATCATGTATCTTATCATACTGAAGTTATAAATGTGAAAGTTTGGACTAGGGTTGTAACGGACCTCCGCTTCCGCATCCGCAAGTGCGGAACTTCCGCAAAAATAATACCTCCGCATCTGCTTCCGCTTCCGTTATTTCCTATGCGGAGTTATAACGTAGGTTAATTTACATCGTTAACGCGAGAAGAGCGACTAGGTATAGTTTATGCGGCCCGCGGGGACGTGCTCGGTCAACTAGCAGTTCACATTTTTGGCTCATACGCGAGTTTGTCGTTGAGATTTGATTGTTATTAGTGTGTTGCCAACGTTGTCCAAATCTTTATTTTAAAAAAATTGCCGGGTGCTAATAGAACCATGTACATCTATAAGCAGGCCGTGGCCGCGACTTTTGAATTAACGTAGTTTTAGTTTTTATTTCTTTAATAAATCGCAATTAATATTTTATTATTGACCTCCGCTTCCGCTTCCGTTAACCCCCGCTTCTACAGAGGTGCAGCCCTTCGCTTCCGCATCCGCATCCGCTTCCGTTAAAATGGCCTCCGTTACAACCCTAGTTTGGACATATGGAAGAATGTTTGGTTAGTAAGTCAATAGCAGAATGGATTGGGATACAAATAGGAACATAGATATATTTTGTAATCCCGCGCGAACGATGTCGCGGTCGCCAGCTAGCGCGTTGTATCGCAGGCTGGGTGTGCTACGCGGAGAAGACGCACGGCAACTTCATCCTTCCGTACATCTCGAGCACGAAGTCTTCGCAGCAGATGATGGGTGCGCTAGTTAAGGGCGAGATGTCGCGGCTGCGCGGGGTGCCGCCCGCCGCCCTCTACCACGTCACGCTGATGCCCTGCTACGATAAGAAGCTGGAGGCCTCCCGCGAGGACTTCTATAGCGAACTACTCGCCTGTCACGATGTCGACTGTGTTGTTACTGCCAGTAAGTTATGCTTGTTTGCGATGTTACTATGAAAAAATCTTTGCAAAATAACTGGCCGGTTGTATGTTATATCCAACGGGCTAGTAAAAAATATTTCTTTTTAACTCAATATATAGATAGATAGATAGATAGATATAGATATACTTACTAACTACTTTATAGACTTTTTAACTCATTTTGTTTCTTTATACGCTCTTTCCTTGAGTGTTTGCTTGCCAATATGTAAATTTAATTTATGTAGATACAAAAATATTACTCCCTCCATCTTTAAAGTTATTTCTTATTATTCAAAATAAAAGTGTGCTATTAATCGACCTTATATTTGTGCGTAACTGACGAAATTATTTTTACTTGCAGTTGAATTAGAACAAATGCTGAGCAACAGCGGCAAGTCTTTATGCGATGTGTCCGGGGCGGAGCTGGACGCGGTGTGGGGCGGCGAGGCGGAGGCGCCGGCGCTGCGCGGACACGCCGGCTCGGGCTCCGGGGGCTTCGCGCACCACGTGTTCCTGCACGCCGCTGAACAACTGTTCGGGATCACCGACCCGCCCATGGTGTATAAGGAATTGAGGTGAGAACGCGTTTACAAGTTACAGCTTACTTATACTCAAATAATTTTTTTGAATACAGGTACTTGTATCGGCAAAAGTTACGTTATTATTCACCAAATATATTGTTATGAATTTTTTATCAAAGACAATAAGATCTATATTTTATAATTACCGAGTGTCTCAGTGACGCATTGGGTTTTATTAAGTAGATTTGAGTACGTAAAGGGAACTTTCTCGCAAGCGTTTGAATATGCATTGGGTGACCGCAATGCAGAACAATGCCGGCAAGTAATTTATTTATATTTGATTGTAACAATTTGTGACAGGAACCCTGACTTCAAGGAGCTGACGCTGGAGCGCGACGGTGAGGTGGTGCTGAGGTTCGCGGTGGCCAACGGGTTCCGCAACATACAGAACCTCGTGACGAAGCTGAAACGCGGCAAGTCGCCATACCACTACGTAGAAGTCATGGCATGCCCTTCTGGTGAGATATTTTTTTATTACTTTTATAATAAATTATTCGTGATGGGAGAAAGGTCACTATCGCTAACTTATCCCATTATTTACTTTGAAGAATGTCCATGTAAGCAATGTATGAAACATTCCTCTGTTTAACTTAAACGTTTGCTCGAAACAATTCTTACACTGTTAATTAACAAAGAAGCAAGCAGACACCGGATTTCGCTAAAATAGCGAAAGGACCGATGCCCATAGACATCCCCATATGCAGATGTTACTTTTAAACAATAGTGAACGCATAGAAACAGGATATTTCCTTCATCTCCAGCCAAATACATTTACCTTACCCATATTACAAAAGTAGAAAGGTAGGAATAAAATTAAATTATTAACGAGTAAGGTATGGAGAAATCAAAATGAAACGGATTGTTCGCCGTCAGGTTGTTTGAACGGTGGTGCGCAAGTTCGTCCTACTAGTGGTGAGAGTGGACGCGAGTTAGTAGCTTCACTAGAGGCTGCGTACAGCACGCTGCCCCGCGCGCAGCCCGCGCGCTCGCAGCTCGCACGCAGCTTGTACGAGTGCATGCACGGCGCCGGATCAGATAAAGCGAGAGCTCTGCTGCATACAACATACCATGCGGTTGAGAAAAATGATATAGCACTTAATATTAAATGGTGATACTATCGCAGGGGG
>LD688941.1:867049-895034 GCA_003118335.3 Papilio memnon
AATACTAAGTGAGTTTCTATATATTTTCTAGCAAATATACAGACCCAGTTAAGATGTCTGAAAAATCAATGTCTCAATGCAACAAATGCTCCACATCACAAAACTACATTGGTTTCGACAAATTTATTACAAATGTATGCAAATGTGATACATGTTTACTTGAAGATAATAGTAACAGTAAACCAGAAGTAAATACAAGTAGACCTATAAATAATGTTGAACAAAACAAAAGAGAGAAAAGCAATAGCAACAAACAAAAAAACATAAAACCAAATTTGCCAAAACCAGCCAGCAAAGCCAGTCAATCATTATACAATACTTTCATTAACAATACAGTAGATTTGAAGACTGATATTAACACAAAGACTAATTGGGAATATGGTACAAATGAAAACATCTGTCCTCAAAGTAATTTAGACAGAGAAGAAGAAGAAAATAAAGCTCACAAGAGTAACATTGCTAAAATAACTTTCAAGACTGCTAGAGAAACATTTCTTGCTTCAAATCCTAGCGCTAAAAGAGTACTTGGTGTATCCAGGAAGACTCAGGGCAAATTTGTTTCACCAATGATAACTGCTCAGTAAGTATACTGAACAATATGATCGACTCAACTCATGTTATATTGCCAAGGGCATCCCCAAAGAAGGGAGCAATTTGGGGCAGCTGACCACCTTAAGAAGCTAATAAGCATTACCTTTAGAATAAAGAAAAAAAATTGTATTTGTCCTACAATCTAGCCTAGACTATGAAGTGGCAGTCTTGTTTATTACTAATGACTTTCTACTGCTCTAACTCTTGTTTTATTGTTTTCTTTGCATTAATAGATGTATTGTAGCAGATCTCACATGTAACATTGTCAATGTTATTATTTTCAGAGAGAAACAAGAGAAGAATGAAACAGTTATAAATGACGACAGACTCAAACACATTGATAGCAAAATGGTTGAATTGATTGAAAGTGAAATCATTGACAAGGGAACTCCAGTTGGTGAGTGGTTCGTAAATGAAAATATGACCTTAACTTAACCTTTAAAAACATTTTAGAGTGGCTTTATAGCCTTTTAGGAAAACTGTGTATTTTTTAGCAGAAGAAATAGGTGCTTGTCTAAAATTTTTAACAATTGAACTTGATGGTTCTTGTCTTGCCACTTTATATAAAGGAAAGATTTCTTCATTTGTCAAAACAAAATTAACTTTTTTTTTCTCTTGTATTTTAGCATGGGAGGACATAGCTGGTCTCGAGTTGGCGAAATCTGTGATCCAAGAGGCGGTGGTGTGGCCACTTCTGCGCCCGGACATATTCACTGGCCTGCGACGTCCGCCCAAAGGCATCTTGTTGTTTGGACCTCCGGGCACTGGAAAGACACTTATAGGTAGAAACAATATAATTAAGACGATTTCTTATTTAGACTTTTAAATACCACACTGCTATTAAACCATATTATTGAATGTTTATTATTTGTGTGATAATTGCATAAGCAATAATTTGTGTTTTGAGGCAAATGCATAGCAGCACAGTGCCGTGCTACTTTCTTCAGTATATCAGCTTCCTCGTTGACCTCCAAATGGCTCGGCGACGGAGAGAAGATGGTGCGTGCACTCTTCGCTGTTGCCGCCTGCCATCAGCCAGCAGTAAGTGATAAATATCTACCTCCATTTTTTTTGTCCGCAAATTTAACATCTTTCTATATAAATTGTCGAAAAATCAACTAACACAGATAGAATTTACAAATAGAGAGTGATAACTACATTAAAACGATATAGAAACTAAGTTTTGTGTCACTTTTATTTGGAACCGAGGGTAATCGACTAGACTCCAAATATTGCACAGAAACGAATATGATCAGTATTTGAATAAAATGAATTATTTACAGGTGATATTCATAGACGAGATAGACTCGCTGCTGACCCAGCGGTGTGACAGCGAGCACGAGGCCACCAGAAGGATCAAGACTGAGTTTCTCGTGCAGTTCGATGGAGCTGCCACTGGTATTTATTATAAAACAGTCCAAGCATTATTGTTATGCTATATAGCTATATATCTCCGCTTTGTTTTAATGTGTCATTCGTCATTGCAGGTGAAGAAGACCGTCTGCTCGTAGTAGGTGCCACCAATCGCCCTCAGGAGCTAGACGAGGCGGCGCGACGTCGTCTAGTTAAACGACTCTACATACCCCTGCCTGATGCAAATGTTAGTTAAAGCATTGTCTATTTTTAGAACAGTGTTCTCTCATTATAGCCCGATCGGATCGTCAACTAATCGTCATACGTTTGTCAGACATTTTGATTTAAGGCCAAATTGACCATTTGCACTTAGCTGATTTGTATATCTAAGTCTTAACTCTGAGCTATTTATCGTCTCGGGCTTACTATAAATGGAAGATTTTTTTATTCCAGGCACGTGAGCAGATTATAACCAATCTTCTGAATACCGAGAACAATGACCTGACGCGTCAAGATATGGCGGAGATTGCAGTCCTCACTGACGGATACTCCGGAGCGGATATGAAGTCGCTTTGCTCCGAAGCAGCCATGGGACCCATTAGATCTGTTCCCTTCTCACAGATCATTAACATAGATAGGAATAAGGTACAACTATAACGAATACACATACAATCTAAGATGTCTGTACATATTTAAAAATATATGAGTTTTTCTAGGTCCGTCCAGTATGTGTTCAAGATTTTAAGAACGCCCTACAGCGAGTCCGTCCCAGTGTATCGCAGGATGATCTCGGACAGTATGTCAAGTGGAACAATACATACGGACAAGGCTTTTAAACGCCTTTTTCATTTGCTTATTTATAATAAACAGTTTATATTTTAAATGTGTAGTTTATTTTTGTAAATGGTAAATTCTTTAAAATAAAAAGTGATTAGAACACTTGGATGTGCTAATCTATGTAAAATTCATCGTGACATTGACGGAAAATGTAAACTGTCAATATAAAAAAAAAGAGCGGGCAAATGTTTTGAATTAATTTTTGTTATTAATAATTATTAAATTGTGGCTATTTATTGGAATTTGTAAAATAAATATAAAACTAAATCATGGATCAAGAAAATAGAATAGTGACTTTAATTGATATGGATTGTTTTTACTGTCAAGTTGAAGAAAAGCTGAATCCTGAATTAAAAGGGAAACCCGTAGCTGTTGTACAATACAATCCCTGGAAAGGGGGCGGGTAAATATTATTTAGCATAATAGTGTAAGTCAATAATCACAGTTTTAATTTTAATTAAATCCAAAAAAAATGTTTTTGTGCCATATTCATTTTACTTGTAAATACTTATTTCATACACTTTAAACCAATTCAATACATTAAATTCAGCGGTATAATTATATCTAACTATTAAGTATAATAAAACAATCGCCAATGAAATTACTGCAATGAACAGGATTATTGCAGTCAATTATGTAGCAAGGGCTATGGGGGTCAGTCGACATTTGAGAGGGGATGAAGCCAAGGAGAAGTGCCCTGATATCCAGCTGCCCAATGTCCCTTGTATACGAGGCAAAGCCGATCTCACCAAGTATGTTATTCTACTATTTATACACAGCTTACCAACTATATTATTATTAATTTGAATTTAAAGATTAGAAAGAAAGAAAAACATTTATTATAATACATATATACATAAAAAGCACAAACTTACGATTGATATAGAAATTGGGCAAAAAAGCCAACTCAGTGAAACAGTTTATGATATTTTTTTTACTTGTAAATAAAGTATTAGTTTTATTCTTAAGAAACAACAATAATATGGATTTTGAAAAAAATCACTTTAATAGCATCTAAACTTTGATTTGTTTAGATATAGAGAAGCTGGTAAGGAGGTGGCCAGGGTGCTGCAAAGATTCACACCACTGTTTGAAAGAGCATCCATTGATGAAGCATACTTGGACATCACTATTCCTGTAAGAATTTAAATTTAACTTTTTATTATACTCATCTAATATTTATATCAAAGTATATCCAATATAAAATAGTGCATCTCCTTTCTATACATATTTTTTTCACTCAAAGAGTTACTAGCAAGAACTACTGTACTAAAAATACTTTTTAATACTTTCTGCCATGTTAATATCTATTTTTATTTTCCAAGGTTCAACAAAGATTGCAAACATTGAATGTAAATGCATCAACAGAGATGATGGTACCTAATACATTTGTTCTGGGATATGATAGTATAGAAGACTTCATTGCGGAGGTTCAGAACTGCGGAAGTGACAATATAGACTTTGATTATGAACAGGCAAAGCAATTGTTGGTGGGTGCAACTATTGTGAGTGAGATCAGAGCTGCTGTGTTTAATGAAACTGGTAATTTATATGATATTTTATTTATTATACTAGGTACATGGAGCATTTGAATCGACATCTCCACCTCCTTATCCTACTCCCGTGGGGTCGGCGCACCGGGTTTTCGTCCTCCAAATAACTCTGTCATCCGTCATCTCACTCATCACTCCCTTCTTGATCATGTCACCTTTCACGCAATCCATCCATCTCTTTCTAGGTCTACCTCTACCGATGTACCCCTCCACATTCATAACTAACGTCCTTCTTGTTACATGCGATTCATCCCTTCTCATAACATGCCCATACCACGCTAACCTTTTACTCCTTATTTTCTCAACCACTGGTGCTACTCTCAAGGAGCATTTGAATCCAGATTTAAAAAAAAATATAGTGTATAGAATGCTTTAACATTTCAGGTTATGAATGTTCAGCAGGCATTGCTCATAACAAGATAATGGCCAAGCTGGTTTGTGGCATGAATAAACCAAACAAACAAACTGTTTTACCCAAACATTGTATTGATATACTTTTTGAGTAAGTATCAAAGATTCTAGCCTTTTTCTCATCTTTAAGTTATTCAAAACACAAAAATTATTTTTAGGTCTTTGCCTGTAAAGAAAGTGAAGAATCTAGGTGGTAAATTTGGATACAGTGTTTGTGGAACATTAAAAATCAGCAAAATGGGTGAACTACAAAAATTCAGTAAAACGGAACTCCAGAACAAATTTGATGAGAAAAATGGGTAAAACATAATATTTCAGTGTAAACCTTCTGTTTTAGTATTATTTTTACTTACATGTTTTATTTTTCAGGTTGTGGCTTTACAATATTGCCCGTGGTATAGACCTGGAGCCTGTTCAGGCAAGATTTAACCCTAAAAGTATAGGCTGTTGTAAACAATTCAAAGGAAAGGCAGCCCTCACAGACTTAGAGAGTATCAAGAAGTGGTTCAAAGAACTGAGTGTTGAAATAGAAGAAAGATTGGAGCAAGATGCATTAGACACTAGCAGGACTCCGCGACAGATGGTAGTGAGTTTCTCGCAGCAGGTGAATGGGCGTGACGTCAGCAGCTCACGGTCTTACAATTTTATAGCTGATGATGATCTCTGCTCAGAACTTTTCTGCCAAAAAGCCCTCGAATTATTGTTGGACAGCACTGAAGGAGTCAAACCTAAAGGTAAATCATTTTTTTTACAAGAACACAGTTATTATTAAAAACTAATTTATATCTATTTAATATGTAAATGCATTCTTACAGAAGGAGAACCTAATAGACAGTTGAAAGCTCCAATAAAATTTTTGGGTCTAAGTGTGGGGAAGTTTGAGGATCACTCAGAAAGTAAGAAAATCAAAAAGATTAGGGACTACTTTTCCTTCGCATCTTCAATAAAAGAAGTTCCCAGTGAAAATAAAGAAACAAAAACTACGAAAGTTATGGAGGAAAAAATCGTTAAGAAAAATGAAAGTAAAGAACACATTTTCGAAAAATTCTTTAAAAATGTAGCCAGCACATCTTCGAATACGCCAATAGTTGCGAAAGGCGATGTAAAAAACGATCAAAAGGAAAATAATGTATTACAATCGTCTCTAGACAAGCAAGAGTCATTCTTTGCCAAGTTTCTTAAAAGTGAACATAAACCCACTTCCGAAACTTATAGAATAGACGAAATCCGAGCGCCTTCGCCAAATTGTAATGTAAACTGTGGAGAAGGGAGCAACGACACTGATTACTCTGGCTCTACAATTGATATGGAAATTAATAAAAGTATTTCGTTATTTGAAGACGATCCTTCAGACGTAGAGCGTGTCAGCAGCATGCGGCAATTGCTTAATAAATCTAATACCATAGAAAAAACCTTTAACGAGACTGATCCTTCAACAGATTGTATTGAAGATAACAAAAATATCAATAAAAACAGCGAAACTGATTTAGAAACATTCAAGTGTTCAGAATGTGGTAAAATAATTGATATTAAAATGATCGACACCCACGCTGATTATCATCTAGCTCTTAAACTAAGAGAGGAAGAAAGACAATGTAGACTTAAAGAAGTTTTAGAGAAAAATAAAGAAAAAGCTCCAGAGAAAAATAATTTAAAAGAAATTAATCTCATCCGAGAGACAAAAATAAAACCAATTCACGAACAAGTAAAAAAGAACGAAAGTTCCACAATAGCTAGTTATTTTATGAAAATCGATGATAATGTACCAACTGAGACTTGTGCTGAATGTGGCAAAAAGTTGCCTTTGGACAAATTTGGAGAACATATAGACTTCCATGCAGCTCAAAAGTTGAGTAGAGAGATAAACAATAAAGTTAAAAGTAATAATGTTGAGAGCAGTGTTAAAAAGAGAAAAAGAAATTCAGGGTCCCCTGTGAAAAAACCTAAAGTACCTTGTAAATCTATTGATCTTTATTTTAGATAGCAAGATGTAAATTTAAGAGCATGTATTATAATGTGTATATTTGTTAATATCAAATAATTTTTAAAGTTTCTAAAACCAATAAACTAGTAATCATATCTTATTTTTATTTACTCACTAGCTTCCGCCCGCGAGAAATTAAAAAGAAAACAAAAGTAGCCTGTGTTCTTCCAGACTATGCCACATCGACATCCGTTCAGTCGATAAACTCTAACATCGAGCCATCCAAACTTTCGCATTTATATTAGTAAGATATCCATAGAAATAGTAACAGTAGTATCGACTATCTAATTTGTACAAAGTACTCTGTGATTTATATTGACACAAGGGCTGAGCTATAAATAAAATTGCAGTGTCTGTATATATCAAAAGAAAAATCTAGATTTCGCGAAGATTATGTATTTGTGTTGCTGATGAAAATCGAATTTAAAAGAATTTTGTCTGTCCGCAAGCCGCGTTTGTACGGGGTGATCTCCGAAACGGCCGAGCCGATTTTGACGGGACTTTCACTGGAGTGTAGCTGAGATGGACGGGCATATTATAGAATTTTTTGTAATGCTGCAGTGTCAAAATGGCGACCGGACGGCTATTTCTGGAACGGGTGGCTAAATTATGACTGGTCTTTAGAAGGCAGATGCACGCGAGAATGTTAAAGACGACCAATATTTTAATGGCGCACTAACGAAGTCTCCGGGCGACAGCTCGTATTGTAATAAAAGAAAACATTTATGTTAGAAATTATTGTTTATTGTTGTAAAACATTTACACAGCGTATATTTCGTTCTGCACCTTGCGCCAGGAGTCCAGCGGGCCGTGCTCGGGGCGGTACTTCACGTTGCAGCCATCGTTGGCGAGCCGGCCGTCGTCGCGCAGCTGCTCGAACTCCTCACGCTCGTACTTTGTGAAGCCCCATTTCTTTGAGACATAGATCTGGAGACATATTTAAAATTGCTTAATACCAGTAATAACAATACTTTCAGGCAACTTTGAATATGCCACTGTAATGCTTTGGCAAAGTTATTTATTGTATTGTAATGTTTGAAAGAGAAATTCAATAAAAACCATGAAGTGCAACTTTTCTACTTGTTATGTTCATTAGCCCTGTTTTACAAATTAAAACAAAGATTTCAATTATTAGTACAGTACAAGTGTTCAATTTTAATTGATCGAATCGTTAGAAGTTTTACGTAATTTTACAATAAAATTCAACATACCTTCTGGCGACCGGGGAACTTGAACTTGGCACGACGCAGAGCCTCAATGACCTGCGCCTTCCAGCGGTCACTGGAGCGCACCGAAATGATGGGCTGTCCGATGCGCACACGCGCTACCGTGCCTTGCGGCTTGCCGAAAGCACCACGCATCCCTGTCTGGAGCCTGGAATAAATGTGTGATTGTGATCAGAATATTCCATCATTTTTTTGTTCTAAACTAGCCTTTGTCCACTTCGTTAGAGTGAAATTTAAAAAATATTAGCTTGTTCAATGTGATCTATCAGACTGTTCTACATCTGTGCCAAATTTGGGTAATTCAAAGAAACATCCATCTATCCAAACTGTCACATTTAACAATAACATATTAAGTACATCTTAAAGCATTGGACTATACATTTAAATCTCCTTAAGGGAAATGTGTGAACATTAACTAATGTGAAAAGAAGTATATAGAGCTAAACAATCTGATTTTCAACCAATTAACCACTAGTATTCATAAATTTGTTCATTTTGAACAATTTCCAATCATAAAAACTATTCACTTTTGACATTACATACTAAGCATTATTATCAAGATAACTGTTTTCTTAGTAAAAGATTTAAGATAAACAGTGAAATTATGAGGCAATAACAGCCAATGAATCATCAACAATACAGATGTCAATTAAATTATTATTAAGTATTTTAATATATTACAATATAATTCATTTCCATCTTCCTCCTTATCCTTATAAATAATGTTTTTAAAATAACTACATCACTGTATTTCTACAAAAACCATAAATGTGAAGGAATTGGTAATGATTTCATGAAAAACATTAATTTCTATCTAATAATCTATGGGAACTATCCAATAAGTTATATGACTTTTCACAGTTTCACAATTAGTGAATTTACATATATTATTATTTATACTTAGTTTATGTACTTATTGGATATAAATAATTAAACAATTACATTATGAATGTTTCCAAATTGTCTAATCTGAACACCATAACACAAAGAAAAATAAGTGCCAATTGTTGGGAGTTGCAGACTGTTCATATTATTAATAATACTTTACTATTTACCTATCGGCTCCAGCGCACGATAACATTTTGTTGATGCGGATAACATGGAATGGATGCAGCCTCATACGAATGTGGAACTGATCCTTGCCGCAGTTCTTTACAAGATACTTGTTGCAGCAAATGCGGCCCGCCTCTAGTGCCTCCGAACTCAGCTGCTCGTACTCGTCGGACACCAAGTGCACGCACAGAGGAAAGTCATCGACCGCAGCTTTCTTTTTACCCAAGTCGAAAATACGGATCTTTGGGTCCGGTACACCGCGACAGAACCGTGATTTTGGGTACGGTTTGTTTTTACAATACCGATAGCTGAAAGTTAAATAAAATATGAGTAAAAACATACAATAGAAATGAGTAAACTATCAACCAATTGCATGAAAGAAACAAATTACCATCTTGCTGGTCGGCGCCCCATTGTGATCTGAAATACACCAAAAACTATAATCAATATTAAATAAACTTTGTGCACTTAAATTCACACTAAGAAATACCACACACTTTGATGGATTACAGTAGATTTTTATAAAATAATATTTTTTACCTTCACAAAGTGACACCGTTTCCTTGGAAAAGAAAGATGACAAGAATGACAATTGACAACTGAAGAGCAGTGCTTGATTCGATTTTTCCGGTTTTCAAAAACCGTTTACCGTAAAAAATATTATTTATTTATAAAAGCTCTCGCGATTGGTGAAATCTTTATATCAATGTAAGAAATCCAGTTTCATAAAAGTTAATAAAAACCCGGCCAAAAATGAAGTTCTTAGTTTCATCACGGCACATTTTCAACCACTATATGTTTTTAGTCTGTAATGTTTGCGTATGAATGTCATTGTCAAATTATCAAATGTCAATTTATAATTTGTCATTGATTTTGTTGAATTGATAATACAAGTTTGTTTGTATATTGAAGTACTGTGAAAAAAGTGATTTTTCCATCATTGAATTTGCTTATTTGTGCAAAACTTTGTAAAATACAACATGGGTGCTCTAGCGAGCAGACAAAATGCTGGAGTTGAAGAGGCAGATGTAGTTTCTAATCATGCGTACAAATATCCACCCAGATCTGGTTCGTATGACCTTTATCCTATTTGTACTGAGCTAGATTGTTTTTCATTAGATTTTCGCGATAGTATCGGATTTACAAAACTGAATCAGAGAGATAGAACTACATTGGCACGGTCTTACTTTGCCATTTTCAAGTTCAATAAATCATTGAAAGTTGAACGTTTAACGATTTTTGTTGATTAGTTTAGTGCCTTTTATTTAAATTATAAATCATAATGAGGCTAATTTTTTTTAGGCAATTATTTCGGAAGTCATTTCATCATGGGCGGAGAACGATTTGACACACCTCAGCCTGAAGCATACTTGTTTGGAGAGAATGCAGACTTGAACTTTCTTGGGAGCAGACCAACTCCTGTAAGTGCCTTGCTAAATTGACAGAAATCTATACTAACATTATAAAGAGGAAAGATTGGATTTTTGTATGTGGAAATAACCCAAAAACTACTGGGTCTTCAACAATTTTTGCACCATTAATAACTTGTTATCAGTGGGTAACAGAACATTTTTTTACTATTCTTTAATTCTATGTGGACACAGGCACAAGCAACAACTAGTATAAAATAAAGTAGTAAACATGATATATAGAAATTGCTATGACTGCTTTAATTATACTTCTTACTATTACAGGATCTCAGCAACAATCTATCAAAAACCATAGTAGGCATTGGTGATGTGGCATGTATACTTATTTTATGTTTTTTTTTTGCTTCCAGTTTCCATACCCACCACCTCAGTCAAACGAACCAACGAAGACATTGAAAAGTTTAGTTAACATTAGAAAGGAGTCGTTAAGATTTGTCCGATGTCCTGAACCAGTGGGTAAATTGAGTGATAACAAGATCGGTGATGGAATGATCAAAAGCGTAGACTGCAATGTTAAGGGAACATATTATAACATAGAGTTTACGTTTGACTGTGATGCCAGGTGTGCTATCACTGTATTCTATTTCTGTACCGAAGAGGTGACTCCAGCTGGTGTTGTGTAAGTACATTAGTTGTTAAAGGGTCTGAATATGAAATTAGACTTATACACTTTGCTTTGTAAACCATTGACAATATGTCAGACACCAAAATATTTATGTAATTTGGAGTTAATTGGGGCTTAAATTTTATTTCAACTTAGTCATTAGTCTTTTATGTTTCTCTTACTAAATGATTTTAAAATTATGATGATTTAAAAGGAAAGATCTTAACTTAGTGCATTGTTTAAATTTTATAGGTACTATCCCAGAGATCCTACAATGACGTCACAGACATATCATTACAAGAAAGGTGCCAATCAGCAGTTTTGTCAGATCTCACATGTATTTGATCCATCAAAGTATCCGGAGGAAGACTTGATATATAATGCAGACAGAGAAATAATTCCTATTGCGATTTACTGTGTTGTAGATGAAGGACAGGAAGGTCAGTTTTTATTTATGTTATATTAGATAAAATATGCCTGTTATTTACTACAAATAGACGAAATTACTATCACCCATAGTTCTATTTACTAAAATGTATTACCAAACCAAAACAAATACCATAAATTCAATATATTAAGTAACTGTAGTACAGGTATACCTATTCTGATAATTATGTAATAAATAATGTTTTATAACACAACTAATTTTCGTCCGCGACTCCGTCCGTGTGGAATTAAAAAAGTTCAGCCGTTTAGGCTACAAATTCTAACAAACATCCATCCATCTAAACTTTCCCATTTATAATATTAGTATGATTAGTATGATAGGTATCTAGAATCATCAATCAGTTAAAATGAATGCAAGTCTTGTTTCAATTAATTTAAACAATTTGCAGTATTTGCAATAATACAAGAGTATGTTTTGTTTTCAGAAATACGTCAATCTCACACTACAATAGCTATTATAGAAAAACATTCCGATGGGACGTATGTTTTAAAAGCATTGAAGCAGAAGTTATTTGTTGATGGACTGTGTTATTTACTCCAAGAAATATACGGCATTGAGAACAAGAATTTAGATACAAAGGTATGCCTAATTATTTAGGGTAAAATTTTTAAATTACTTAGTTTTCAGTGATTGGGGGTTAAGTTTGTCATGTGTCGGTATTAATTATTTTAGCTATACAACTATTATTATCTTAATATATTTATGTATAGAAAATACTTGAAGATTTAGCTAATATTACAAATGCGAAAGTCTAGATGTATGTTAGAAGGTATCTTGGTCAAATTTGGCACTTATGTAACACATAGTCTTGAAGAATACACAGGGTACTACGATTTTTTTAATGCAGCGCTTGTAGTCGCGGGCGAAAGCTAGCAATGTTAAGATTTATTTATTGTTCATAGTATTTTATTTGTGATTGCCACAGCCTAGTTCAGACGAGGAGACTGAAGACGGTGGTTCTGAATGCGTGATATGTATGTGCGACGTGCGCGACACGTTGATACTGCCGTGTAGGCATCTCTGCTTGTGCAACTCGTGTGCGGACTCGCTGCGCTACCAGGCCAACAACTGTCCCATCTGCCGCGCGCCCTTCCGCGCACTGCTGCAGATACGAGCGCTGCAGAGACTCGCCGCGCCGGGACTGATGCCAGCAGCTAACAACCCGCCAGATGTAATATTAAAACTCACTCATTCAATGATTAATGTGTGGTTCTGTACAGTTGGTCAGTAGTTCTCAAACACTGGACTGACATTCAATGGCATAATGTAATCTATGACTGGCCTGCCCTACTCCAACTGTACTGGCCAAGTGTGCACCGGGCATATGGCTACAAAAAGTTATAAAGCAAATCTTTATTAATTACACTAGTCTATTTGTTATACATTTATTATTTTCTGACCTATCGTAAATTTTGTAAAAATCTATAGTGCAGTACTTTCCCTTCACACATACACAAAGAATATTTAGGCATTTTACTTAATTTCAATTTTCAGTTTGAGCTGAGAAATCATTATTAATACAGTAGAGTTATAACATAATAGGGAGGGACGACATCTCTAGAACGTAAATATTGTCCACGATCCCACATAGAGTGCGATAAGGACAGCATGATGATGAAGAGTTGAGGAATAGTTTTATTTGTAATTATTGTCTATAGGGTAGTATGGAGAACATCCCAGCGGGGTACGAGCCGGTATCGCTGCTGGAGGCGCTGAACGGGCCGAGTGCGCGCGCGCGCCCTCCCCCTGCTCCCGCCCCCGCCCCCGCCATCGCCAGCCCTGATACTGATACTGCCTCACAGGTACACTTACCCCCCCCACACACACACAAACACACACATTTCACAACTTGAGCTCTCTCTCTCCGCATCGTTTCCTCATTCGTGAGACTCGCGACCGCTCTCCCACATCTCGAAGGTTTCCCAATCTATGCGATTCTCTGCGACGTAGATTTAAACTTGAGCTAAACTAGAATAAATCTATATTATAACTAAAAATACTAAAACCGACTTTAAAATATAAATTTCCAACTTTTGGTACGATTCTTTAAGAAAAACTACTCGATAGTTTTTAATTTTAAACAAAAATGGTACCAAATGATAATTCCGCATCAAATAAAAAAGAATCACATCAATCGAACCATCTGTAGTATAATGTAATCGACTTAAGTACACAAAAAATCTTAAATTAAAAAAAAGACTAAAAGAACCTCCTTTTTCGGTTAAAAATTGGCCACTATGGTGTAGCAAACATGCAAATCTGATGGATTACGGCTTCATATCTCAGGCAGCGGAGATTTTGAACCGTTGCAACGTGGAGCGCGAGCGCAGCTCCTCTACGAGCTTAGGCAGCGGCGGCAGTCGCAAGGCGCGCCGCGGCTCCAAGGAGGCCCGGCCGCCGCACCAGCCGCTCACTCCTGAGGTATTGAGGCAAAACTACTAACTCATTAGCGGCGTTAGGATATGGAGAGGTGTTCCGGTAAGTTCCATGGAGATACCGGAACCCTCTCGGATATTGCAAGAGGCTGGCCACCGAGGGGGTTTTAGTGTCAACCCCACATAACCATGCCTTTCCCCCAGAAGGCAGGGTATCTTTTGAAGATTCTCCCTCATTCCAAAAATAGGATAGGGCGAGGTGGGGCTCCCGCCCTGGGCGCCGGACTTTTGGGCGCCTTTTTTCATGTAGGCTTTGTATTAGTAAGTTAGAAAGCGCGTAATAATTACAGCACGACGGTATTGCTAAATCTGACCCAGGTTTAGGTTATTGTTGAAACAATTTAACGAAACATGTCGTTATTACTGTTTTTTTAATAGAATGTACATTATAACACTAGTGTTGTGTTCAGTTCCGCATGTCAGTGCTGCTGGCGCGCGAGGAGGAGGCGAAGCGCGCGGAGGAGAAGGCGGTGGCGAGCAGCCCTCTGCTCTACAACCATAACGGACTCTCCTCTGATAAACTGTCCAAGGTACATTTGTGGGAATATTCTTCTTCCTCTTAAAGTGCCTCTCCGACTAGCGAAGGTTGGCGCTCAGTTCTCCAAATTTAACTTTATCTCTTGCGAGGCGAAATACTTAAGTGGGAATATAGAATGACTAATATTACAGTCCCTAACTGTGCCCGTGATACTTTGTCCGCATCAAATTATAAAGCTTTATTTTATTGTGTACATTTGTAAATGTCAATTGAAATGCACAAATGACAACCAAGGTCATTCCCATTGGCTAACAAGAACCGTTACCGTGGCAATCTTGCTTCTTTGCTGCCATTGGCATATCGTTTTTATTCCTTTTCCGCATGACGGTTTTTCCAATTTATTACCCGAAATTAAATAGCGTAAAAAAATATAGCCTATAGATAAGTGTAGGACTTTTTATTTAAGAAAAGAATGTTTAAAAAATATGCTGTGATTGCTGTCATCCTATGTAACAACGAAGTGTGTTTACGCTTTGATATATTAGTATGGATAACTAATTAATTAAGTATCAAGTTTGTATTTTTGCAGAGTTCATTGAACTCTCACGGCGTGTCGGAGGGCGAGTCCCGCGCGGCGTCGCGCGCAGGGTCCGCGACCTCCGCGTGCGCCTCCGACGACGAGGCCACGCCCACCGCCGGCGCGGAGCCTGACAGCGACGCCGAGCGCCGCTCGCCACTCCTCACACAGACCACGCCCACGCTGCCTGTTAATGGGGTCAGTATACAGACATTTTTACGATTCAAACTTTCTTGTATGATGCAAGGTGCCAGTGTGAATAAATATTTGTTAATAATAGTTGTCAACTGGAACCCCGTCAAAATCGGGAATTTAAATAATCTTAATTAAGTCTGTTCTTCTAGAATATGTTTTATATCTATGCTAATTCCAGAGAGATCCATTGCGTCGTTGTGGAGATACGTAGTAACAAATGTCATCATCCATCCATTCATCTATCCAAACTTTCGCATTTATAATCATTTTTTACAATATTATTAACTTATATGTTCGGTTCTCCGTCCGGAATTTAAAAAAAAATCAGTAACCAGCCTATGTGTTCTTCTACACTATGGTTCGGCGAGATCCGTTGAGCAATTCTAGAAATATCTTCTAATAAACAGCCATCCATCGATGTAAACTTTCACATTTATATTATTAAGAAGGAGGGAGATTAGTAAGATTACGTACGATTAAGTACGATTATTTTTAGGTATTAAAGAACAGCGGGGCCGCGCTAAGACTGGCTGCGCCGGCGCTGGCGCACATCGACGACACCGACACCGAGGAGGCGGACGTCGCGCACAACTGTCAGTATCACATACATATACTGTTTGTATTGCCGGGACCAGGTGACACGCATGTTCCGTACGCGCATTGGTGGCGGAAACTCTAACATTCCTATGGTCAAGATGACCATATGTAAAAAAATTAAGATATACCAAAATTGCATTTCATACTATATATTAAGGTGTAATTCGACTTATAGAGGAAGAAACCTCCGTACATTTTACAGAATAGTGGCGATAGAATCAATTACGAACTAGGTAACGACTTTTTTTTAGTATTTCAGGTGTTTATAAGAATTTTTGAAGGATTATAATTTTCCGCCGCCATTGCAATCGCGCTGCATGTCGCGTACATTATCGAATCGGCTTCCGTTGAACATGTAACAGAACGTTTCCATTTGAGCTGATCGAAAGTCATTCGACATACAAATTGTGCCAAGTTCATGGCTGCATCCATACTTCAACTGCTTGTTGAATATTTATTGGCATATTTGATTATTTTTAACATTAAAATTATTATCGAATTGTTTAACAATATTTTGAAAATCTGCATTTTTGATACTAACTATAAGGAATAATACTTTTATGGGTTTTGAAACCTTATATTTTGATACATAAGTGTATATAGGCATTTTAACGTAAAATTTAAGTGAATTAAAAACACAAGAGATAGGTTTAAAGCTCATAAGACACTGGATTCTTACCACGATTGGACTGTTTGAGCTCCCGATATTTGGGTACAGTTCCATGCGCCATATTCACAAGTTACCTGAAGTGATGCGCGCGAAAAAAAACCATGTCTTACGAACATTATATATGTAAAAACCACGACAGTTTAGAGTTATATAAAGAGGTAGGTTTGTTGCGTGGTGATGTTAGGCAGAGGGTAAGTATGGGTGCGGGGTGCGGGTGTGGGGCGAGTTAGTTACTAGTGTCCGCTGGCACGCAGCGCTGGGCCGGTCGCCGAGCGGGGCGTCCCCGGCGGCCGAGGACTCGGACTATTTCACGCCGGAGGAGCCCGCCACCACCATCCTGAGCGGGCCGCGCGCCGCCAGGCCAGTAAGTCATCGCATCGTATCGCATCGCATCGCATCGCCTCCTACCGCCTCCTACCGCTTGCCCTAAGCCTTTCTTTTGCGAGTTCTGGTTTCATATTGGTTGCATCCATTTTATTTTGTCATAGCTCGTTCCGTCATTTTATTTTAATATAGCTGGAATATGTATGTGTGTTAAATTATGCTAAAATTATGAAATTTCATTAAAAAAATAGTTTGAATTCATGGTTGACCATAGACAAAATCGTTTTTTAGACGGTAGCGCCACTGTTGCCAGTGATATTAAAAATGTTATTATATTCCAGCTATGATTGTTGTGTAGTAGTAGCGTTTGAGTTAGTATGATTGTCCCTTGTACGTGGCGGTTCCTTGCAGGAGGGCGCGGCCCCCGCGGGGGCGGAGGCGCCGCAGCGCTGGGTCTTGCCGCACCACGTCACCTCACTGCCAGGTATGACAGCTTATACTCCTATTAGTTCAATTTTATGCAAAAAAAACTTATTACGTGCATGTTTATTAATATTGCGAATATTTTTTTAAATTATTATTCCTGTCCAGTGCGCTTTGGAAAATCTATTCAAAGGCTTTTTTCAAATAGCGTCACGGTTCCCGTCATTTATTCTTTTTGTCGGCATGTTTCTATTAGAATTCAATTGTGTGTAGTTTTTAGATATAGTATAATCTTACATCTGATATTCGTATCAAACGAGCAAAGGTCTTCAAACGTCTAAGCTTGCATCGATATAACCAGAACATTATCTGTGACTGGTTAGTATTAAATCATTATCAATGGAATAGGCAAGAAATACCCTAAAAGTACAAATATCAGATTTTGAACCCTGTGCCATTGCAATATAGACCTAGTTAGGAGACATTAAAGTTGTATTCAGGCACTCCTCTGAGCCAGTGGAGCGCGCGGTCGTCGGGCGAGTCGTACAGCTCGACGTCATCGTCGCGGCAGCTGCTGACCGCGCCGCTGCCGGCAGAGCCGTGCTAGCGGCGACTCGCCCTCTCCTGCCACCGCCCCTACACACCACTCTCGCACTTATGTTATTGTAATAGAGACCATTTTGTAGTAAACAGCGAGTGATACGTGAGTTGGCAGGACAAAGATCCACAGCGGCCCCTAGAACGTTTTTACTTTCTTCTTTAAGTGCTTTAAGGCTTCCTACAAGCATCACGCCCCTTATAAAAGTAGACCACGCCCATAAGTGTCTTTTTCTAGCTTACCGTCTCTGGAGTTGTTTTGCATTCTCTCTTATACTTGTAAGAGCGAATATAGTGAATTATTATACTCTGATACTTGTAAAATATTGGCATATAAATTGTTCAAGATTACAATAGCATTTAGCAGTTTGATAAATATTTGGTGTTGGGAGAACTTTAATTGTTAGCACAATAGTTATGTCGATTGGCGACAGGTAATTTAAAAAGTTTCAGGTATTTTTAGTATAAACTTTTTTAGTAGATGTTTACATTTTGGACATTTCATTATATGTAGTAGTGATTTTCATTGTTATTGGGTAGATCTGAGATTGTAAGTTGACTGCATTGATATATAAAACAAAGTTAAAATTAATAAAAGCTTGTTTACTATGTGTAAGTAATATACAGTAGTTGTGGTTCCATATATCAGTTTTATGTGTAGATGATAAAAAAATTATAATTTATGTGATAATTTGTAAATAGAAAAAAAAATCTATAAAAACATTGAAGTTGACAAAAAAAACGTATTAAAGTTTTAGATTAAGAAAAATGAATCTAAATATATGTTGATGAATTACAGTTTCACTAGTAATTTAATTTGATACTATTTATGTTTATGGTAAGATCAATGTTTCTGGAATTAATTTTAAAATATCTTTTATAATGTAGCAAATAAGAAAAATTATATTTATTTTACACTAAATTGTAATTCTTTACATTTATTGTAAGTGTAACATTGTTATTTAGATTTGAAATTAAGATATATTAGATATAAGAATCTCATTTAAATATCTTTGTTGAGTATTAGCTGTCAATATTAAGTATTTCATTATATATTTTTAAGTGTAGCTGTTATCCTTAATAAATAAAAAAATATTTCTCTAATAAGTTTCTATTGAACCTGTAATAGACTATAATGTTTATGTGATTAAAATTTTGTATCATAGTATTTTTTTTTTATTTTTTAATCCTTGATAAACATATGAAAATATCAGGTCACTCTGTGTTAACATAACTTTCTACCAGACATACTTATCTACAAAATAAACATGTCATAAAATAACAAAAACTAGCAGTTAAAAAAAACTTCTTTTATATAGATCATTCAAGAACAGCAGTTACAGTATTAAAAAATGAAAGAAAAAATATGGTAGACTCTTTAAGTATTAAGATTTCAAAATATTCTAGTTTAAATAGATATCAGTCACAAAGTATACACAACAATTTACATAAATGCAAATCACTTAATATATAGACATGCACTTGTACACAAAAGGGTAGGCAGATATAGATTTTCATTTTGGTGCAATGACCTACATCTATGCAAGTGAAATTCCATTAAAGTTTATTATTTATATTTATATGTATATATTTATTTATGAGAATGTATACCATTTGCTTCTTTCTGTAAACTTTTATAATACTTGTGTTTGCATCACTAGTAAAGTGGGTTACTTGTTAACAAAAGATTAATGTTGCCAAGTAACATGGAGATATTCAGTCCACACTCTGATTGTGCATTATCAATGCCTCATTACATTTATCTGACTAGACTCTGCAGCTTTTTTCAGTGCCCGCCTCTTAGCAGAATAAGCAGACATCTTAAGCAATCGTGCCTGCCTTTGTTCTTTTGTTTCATTAGCAATCCTTTTGGCACTGTATTCTGCCATGCGACTCAAGCGCTCAGTCTTCTGTTCCTCACTTTCTTGTGCTATTCTGCTAGCTGTATATACTGACATTTTTTTAAGCCTCACTACTCTTTCTGCAAGACTTTCATTGGCTAGCCTTTTTGCTCTATACTCTGATATTTTTGCCAGTCGTTCTTTGCGTTGCTGTGGACTCTCAGCTGCAATCCTCTCAGCAGCCCGTGCTGACATTTTTGCTAAACGTTTAGCTCGTTTTTCTTGAGATTCATCTTTAAATCGTGTACTATTTCCCCATTTTTTAATTTTCGTGGCACTCGAAATCGGAAATAAGTTAAGATAAGTTGAAAAATAACTATCTTTTGCAAGTGAACTTGCCGTTGATTCCGTTTTGTTTCCAATTTGATAAATATTTGATTCAGTTTTAACCTCATGTTCTATTTTAACCATTATTCCGGGTAATAATGAACAAGTTTCAGATTTCGTATTTTCATTTTTACTTTCCATAATTTGTTTTTAGAGGCATATCACAGCAAAATCATGTGAACTCGAGTCCATGTACTTCGAGATCCATTCATACCGCACAGTTCCATATAAAATTACATTTGAATTGAATTTTCTAGATGTACATCACCCATGTTGATTGTTCGAAGACAAAGATATCCAAAGAATCATATTTGAAAAACAAAAAAATTGAAGTGTTTTTAAGAGTTAGGCATTACTTATTTGTTTTATGGTTATAAAGTAAGATAGCTTAAACAAACTTTGAGCTACTCTAATCCCTAACACAATTCGCACAATCAATGACACAAATTGATTGACTGTAAACAAAACTCGAAGCAATTTGGACAAAATTATCAAAAAGCAAGCAATTGGAAGCAATGGCAATAACAGATGATTGACAGTTGACAGTGATTGGTTGGTTTTTGACAGCAAATGGCTTTTTTGTACTTTTTTTTGTGACTAAATTACCACTGTTTGCCTTGAAGAGGCATTTACAGATTCACCGGGTTTGGTGTATAATTTATATTTTGTACCTTTCTACCTCGAAGATGTTTAAGTTAGAACTCATATAGACACTTTAGGTTAACTACTTAGGCGCCTTAATTAGGCAAGGATTTAGACCGTTTAACATTGGTTTTTAAGCGTAGACATATAATTAATATGGAACAATTAATAATATGACCGTATGGACATCCCATAGGCGGTTTAGCTTTGTTAAACGTCAGAACTTGTAAACAAGAAATGAAAATTTAGTATAACCATTTTTTTTTTCAACCAAAAAACAGCAATTTATTGGGTATAAAATAATGGTCGCGCCCACACCCCATTTTCCTATGTATAACATACAACTGACAAGTTTTTGAAAGTGGCAGAAATACATGTTACTAAAACGGAAAAATAAAAAAGAAGTTGCGCCTGCGCTGAAGACTCGCTCAAGCTGAGTTGTCAAAAAGTTGGCAATTGGCATTTCATCTGTCCATCTGTTTTATTTTCTTCTACACCATATAGTTATTTACTTTTCTTTACCAGTTGGATATTTGATGATAACTATATTATAGTTGTAATGTAAGTGCATTCCATTTTTCTAAGCATTAGGATTTCGAACATATTGCATATTTTTATTTAAATTTGTGTTAAAAAATATTATTCGATAAAGGTCGGTACGGGAACTCAGATTTATACAGTATACAATATTAGCGTAACAAAGAGTAAATTTATCATTTTATAGCAAAACTTCCACAAAGGTGTGCGGTTCGAAGTATTTAGTGACATAATGGTGTAAAATTTCGTCTACGCCTGATCAAACTATATTATAAAGATATGGATAAAATAATGGATTCTCCCGTGGATGGAAGTCCACTATCAGAGGCTGAGGGCTTTGCGGAGAGCGAAACTGACTACTCGAGTATAAGAGGAAAGGTATGATATTGTATTTCATCTTATTAGAAAAATTCCCGCTCATTTATGCCGCCAAATTTAAAATAGCTATAACGCGCTTAAAACAAATCTATTTGCAAATAATTGTCTGTTACATAAATTAAACGGATAATTATCACGAGAATTTCAGAATTATAAATAATGTTGCACAAGATTACTAAATTTCATAACAAAATATTGCATTGACTGATGAAATTTTAATGCATAATTGTACAACTACATCCATTGTTTGCAACATTTACAAAGTATGTTTTTATTTATAGTATTTTGACCCTAAATCAAAACAGGTTTTAAATTGAAATTAAATTTACTTTTAATTGATTTATTTAATGCCCTTTTAGTTAAAAACTGATTTCTAAATTTGATTATGTATAAACATAATTATGTAATGACTAAAATAGAGAAATTCTTTTACCTTTATAACTATGTGCTAAATATTTTTTTGTTATGATTTTTTTTAATCTCGGTTCATTTTGAAATTTATGGAAGAGTATGTATTTCATTAGTAAACTATCTTCTATAGCAGGGGAAACCTTTTCCCTGCCCTTTCCTCTGTAATTCAGTGATTTTTGTGGTGAATATTTCTAAAAAAGAAATCTTTGTAGATGATACTGGTAAGTCCAACAGCGGATGAATATGACCTGCTCAGGAAACAATTGCTAGAAAGGATGGAAGCTGGTAATGGAGAAATTATATATGATATTGGACAAGGCGAAGGTATGTTTAGATAAAATTTCGACACTGATTATAAGGAAGGAAAAGACCATAAGGGACATCTGCATTACAGATAAAAAATAGTTTAATACATTCACAGATGTCATTAATTTAATTATGATGCAATCATATGTAACATAATGTAAAAATAGAATTAAAACTATTAATATTATAGTTTTCTCTTTTATTTTCTTACAGAAAAATTACTTGAGATTTCACAAAAACAGAAAAATGAGTATATTTGAATATTTTACATAGTTTTCATAGATGAATATTTCATATGATTGAAACAACCAGCTATATATTTATAACAAGATGTACTTATTTTGTAAATGTAATTAGATGGCAAAGGATTGACGGAGGATGAGTACAGTGCATCTGTAGCAACGCTGCAGTCGCTGGTGAGCGGAGAGCGCGTCTCGTGCGTGGAGCTGCGCCGTTGGGACTGCGGCACGGGTCTCGTCGGACAGTACCTTCTGCGGACTGAACTTGATCATACGGACTTTATGGAGATACGGTCAGTAATGCTATAAATTTCACTATGATTTATTTACATTTATACTTAAACTAAAATGAATGTTTCATTTAAAAAAATATTTAATTACATTTGAATTCTTATCAATTATGTATAGAGTAGTCTTACTTTTAGACATTATTATAATTGTAACAGTGTAATTAACTTCAACACTCAGACCACTAACTCCCGCCAGAATGGCGCGTTTATTCCTAACTATCCTGAAAGACATTGATAGATGTCTTTGGGACGGGACATATATCGTCATTGAAGTTCTAAGACCAAGTAAATCACTTTTTGGCTATTTCGACATTTTGATGCCATTCACAAGAGAATCGCATCGCATGTGAAGACAGGCAGACGTTTCAGCATATCAGAAATAAGAACTATAATTAAGTATACTCAGTGTATTAGTATAGTATCTTTACAAAATTATGCCGTTTTTTCTCTCTCCTGAAAAGTTGCTATTGTTGACATCCATGGTGTCAACGACGATATGTCAATGATCTAGTGTTGCGCCGATCCTCTAGTGCAGTACTGATTTTCTTCTTAACGTTAGTATGAACTGTCCAGAGTTGCGGTGGTGGGTAATGTGGACGCGGGCAAGTCGACACTGCTGGGCGTGTTGACGCACGGCGAGCTGGACAATGGGCGAGGACACGCACGACAGCGGCTCTTCCGGCACAAGCACGAACTGGAGAGCGGCCGCACCAGCTCTGTCGGCAATGACATCCTCGGCTTCGACAGCATGGGTACTTACATCTATCCAGAACTCCATAAAAAGTGCCAAAATTGATCAATGGTCTACTTTTGCCTCCTTAAACTTAATAAATTAGTTAATTTGTTAGAAAGTCTTTGCATTGACTGATATTTTAAATGCTTAAGTATGTCTCATGTATGACCCATGATATAAATCAGTTATTTCAGGCTGAAAAATGTCTCAATGTGACTATTGGACAATTTATTAAATTAAATAAAAACAATGATTTTGTTGTGTGTAGGTAATGTAGTGAACAAGCCGGACCATGGTACACTGGACTGGGTAAAGATTTGTGAGAAATCATCCAAAGTTATAACGTTCATCGACCTGGCAGGCCACGAGCGGTACCTCAAGACCACCGTCTTTGGAATGACAGGACACGCACCGGATTTTGGCATGCTAATGGTTCGTTAAATCAAGCATCACCAGCTCACTATAAGTCCCCACTAAGGGGCTCGGAGCCTACCCTAAGTTAGGGGTGACTAGGCCTTAATCAACCACGCTGGCCCACTGCGGATTGGTTGGCTTTACACATATCTTTGAATTTCTTCGCCGATATGTGTTTTCCTTCACAATTATATACGTGTTTTAAAATATTATAAATTATTATACTATTAGTGATTTTGAGGATCCGGCTCGAAGGACCATTTTAAAATATGATTGTTTTACATGTTATTTGAATGTTTTTTTTTTGTAATAAAAGTGTAATTTAGATCGGAGCGAACGCTGGTATCGTGGGCATGACCAAGGAGCACCTCGGGCTGGCGCTGGCGCTGTCAGTGCCCGTGTTCGTTGTTGTCACCAAAATTGACATGTGCCCGCCAAACGTGCTGCAGGTACAAAATCTTCTTACAATCGACTTTTTGCTAATATTATGAATGAAAATGGTGGGATGTATGTTAGTTCTCCAGAAGTGCTTAACGGATGTGGCTGGGTATAGGTGTGGAGCAAGGTCTGTAAGAACGCTACTACTAATTAAGTTCTTTTTTTAACTTAGCGCTGAGGAAGTCGCGGGCAACGGCTATTAAATAAATAATACCACATTCCCACATATTTAGTTGACACTTGTAAATATACGTAACTAATGCTGTATGGAATTCTTCAAGTTTCAATAGTAATTGATATTTTGCGTTTGCAGGATAACCTGAAGATGCTGATCAGGATTCTGAAGTCGTCGGGATGCCGCAAGGTGCCCGTCATGGTGAAAACGAAGGATGACGTCATCGTTAGCGCCACCAACTTTGTATCACAAAGGTAATGTTCACACTTCTCTATTAGAATACCTGATTTTTTTATTGTTAAGATGTGATTTGATTGCTATTTGTAAAATACAATTTAGTTTTGTATGTATTATGTTTGTGTAGGCTATGTCCCATATTCCAAGTGTCGAACGTGACTGGTGAGAACCTGCAGCTGCTGACGATGTTCCTCAACCTGCTGAAGACGCGCATGCCGGCGCAGGACGACAAGCCGGCCGAGTTCCAGATAGACGACACGTACTCTGTGCCCGTGAGTCGTTGATACTGATTATTTACTTTACTGCACTCACGAAATTAAAAAATAAACTAGATAGTTTATGTGTCTACCTAAATCTGTTTAGTTTTAATTAGGTTCTATATGAACGATTCGGTACTTCCCAGAATTAACCTAGAGTTTAGTTTGTATGTTATTTTCTTGTGAATAAATGATTGTTATAATTTTTCACTTGCTGCCGAACATTATGTTGAGCGCGCTGTAAGTGCAGATGAATGCCAATGTATTTGAAAAGGCGTATCTTATAGGGTGTGGGCACAGTGGTGTCGGGCACGACGCTAGCGGGCACCATCCGGCTGAATGACACGCTGCTGCTGGGTCCAGACGCGCTGGGCAGGTTCGCGCCGGTGGCCGTGCGCGGCATACACCGCAAGCGCATGCCCGTGCCGGAGGTGCGCGGCGGACAGACCGCCAGCTTCGCGCTCAAGAAGGTATCAAACAAACACAACCACGCTTAAACACAATATTACCTTACGAATTACGAATTTCACATATTTTATTCTTAAGTTGTTTTTTTATCTATTAATCTTTATGTTATAGATAAAGCGGTCCCAGATCCGCAAGGGCATGGTGATGGTGTCTCCGGCGCTGAACCCGCAGGCGTGCTGGCAGTTCGAGGGGGAGATCCTCGTACTACACCACCCGACTACCATCTCCTCCAGATACCAGGCCATGGGTAAATATACACTGACAGATCACAAAACAATATTGTAAACAGAAGACCTAAACCAATTTTTTTTATTCCTATAAAAATTGCTAGTGAAATTCATCTAGTGATAAATTTAGATGGACACCATAGACAAACACTAGTTTAAAACATTTGTTTACATCTATGCATATAATAAATATGGAGTGTCTGAGTAATATTGTAAAAATATCGTATATGATGTGATAACTAAAAATCTACTTTTTATTGTCTGTCTATTTCTGATGGATGTGGACATATTGGCTATTGGTTTATTTTATTATTTATTTCCGCTTGACGACATGACGCGAACGACCGTATTTGCTTAAATCTGTAAAGACGATTTGTTTGAAATTATTAATATGTAATATCTATGTGCGTGTGCGCAGTACACTGCGGCAGTATCCGTCAGACGGCGTCGATCCTGTCGATGTCGCGCGACTGCCTGCGCACCGGCGACAAGGCGCTAGTGCGCTTCCGCTTCATCAAGCACCCGGAGTACCTGAAGCACGGACAGCGCATGGTACACACCACCATATCTGTAAATGTATGGTCAAACTGATCATACATTTACGTATTATAACTTTTCTTTGATTAGTTACATTTTTTTTTGTTATCGCGGGTTTTTCTATGCCAGTGATCGGAAAAGTTCTAGAGCTTTAAGTGTCTCTGGCTCCTTAAATGCGCTTCTGACTTACTCAAACTTAAACAAGCAGATTTGGTTTCTATTTTTTTTAATTGGATTGTTCATATTTGACTCTTTGGCTAATAAGTTTGCCGACTGATCTATACGATATCTTTGAGTATTAATTTCGCGTATGTTATTAAGTTTTTTTATTGCATTAAAAGGTTTACTAAAGACAATAAACTGTGTTTGTGCAGGTGTTCCGCGAAGGGCGTACGAAGGCGGTGGGCAACGTGCTGCGGCCGGAGCCGGTGTCCGCGAGCCGCGCGCCGCCCGCACGGCACAAGCACGACATACACGCGCACAACGCGCAGCGCAGGCACAACGAACACGACGTTAGTACTCTACATTATAGCCTATTAATACTTTTTCAGTACAATCCATACCATAAAAGTAAAGATATTGGCGATTCAAGTCCCATCGTTTGTAGAAATTTAGATGCCCTAATAAAGTTGATTTGCATTAAAAACTCGTATTAAAGCAAATATGCTTTACTCTATTTTTTTTAAATCTAGGCATACCAAATTGTTGCTTAGTTAAAAAAAGTATAAAGTGGACTGAAGCGTAATTGCTTTTATACCCCTTATATAACTGTTTTCCAAAAAAAAAATATTAAAAGAGTAAATGATAAAAAATATGTTTTTATTTAATGAAAACTCGTAGTTAAGACGTATTAAAAATATTGTGTGTACAAACAGCTACAAGAGAATGACTCAGATGTGACGGCTGCGGACTCACCGTTCGAAGTGCAGGCGGACAAGCGCGGCGCAGGCGCAGGCGGCCGACGCCCGCGCAAGCGACACGACAAGCCCGGGCAGCCCTCACACTCCGCCGTGCCCGCCAACTGACACCCCTCCCCCTGCTCCCATCACCATATCCACCACTATACCCTGCTCCCAATGCTGAGGAAGCATCGTAAGCCAGACATTGCTAAAGTTCAACTAGATTTGTCTACACATCAAATAATCATAAGTATTTTTATTCTAATTAAATAAAAATTTCGATCCGCCTGTCAAAAGTGAAATATTATTTATTAAATAAATTTTCAAATTATAACAGCAAAATTTTTAGGTCGGCCGTCATTCTAAATTCTCAGAGGAACGAAAATCTCTAAAATATTTTCCGATTTCAAATTGTTCATTTTATCAATTAATTGAAGAGTAAATATTTTTTTCAATAATTACTAAACCATAGAGTAAATAAATAAACCTCCATAGCAGTTGTCTGGCGAAGTTGTAACGTCTGTTGTAAGTACAAGGCCGTAGGTTGCTGTTTAGTTGTAGATGTGGTTACACATTGGTCTACTTATACATATTGATATGGGGCACTCATATTTATATAGTCTAAATTTTTTCCTTTTTTCGATCAGATTGCACCATATTTTTATCTAAAATTAGTATAATGGTATATTTTCTACTTATTTTTGCTGTCAGTACATTTACAGTACGTCATATTTACATACAAAATTGATAGTTTGCCGCTAGTAAATTTAGCTCAAACATTTT
>LD688941.1:895142-918068 GCA_003118335.3 Papilio memnon
GAAATATATTATGGTTTCCTAAAAGTGTTTTTGGTTTATTGAAAAAAATGTTTTTTTTTGTTAATAGATTGGTAAACTTTATATAAATTGGCTCATCTTCATTGTTTGTACATTGTTAAGTACGTCAATATACTTCGTTTTAAAGTGACTACTGGTACAGAATTGTACAGTTTAATTTTGTTTCTTTTTTTTAAATTGTCCTTCTATATGTAAAATATCTTGATGTATGATATATGTACTTATAGACATATGCAAGAATTTCTGCTGATAATTTCAATAGTATGTTATAAAAGCAATAATAAAAGTCTGATCAATATCTGTAAAGTGGAGAAAATTCCAACTACAGCTGTCATTTTTTAATGTCAAGTTAGTATCAGCCAATCAGGTGGCTGTATTACTGACAGGAGCTGTCACTCCACAGAGCTATGAGTACTACTAGAACTGGTTGTTGTTGTAGTGGTTGCGATTACTTCAGTATTTGTTTTTTGTACCATTGTAATGTGATTGTCTAGGTTAAGCGAGAAGTTATTTTACCGACAAGTTTCACAATTTTCAAATTAAACTAGCTAAACAATATTGGTATTATTATTTCTTTATTATAATACAATGTACTTTAACTACCATAAACTCTCAGCTAAAATTCACATCAGATGATGCTGCTGAAACTTTACTATGAAATTAAGTAGATAACATAACTCCATAACATAAATTAAGGAAAATTAATCATTTTTTATTCTAATATGTATACAAAAAAACCCAAATAAAAATTCATCATTTATTGACTACAGTAAAACCTAAAAGTTTGCCATAATTATTGTCTTATTTTTTAATTTGTTTCTTTGCATCTTCTATTCCTTCTCTTAAATGTTGACTGAATCTTCTAAAAAATGATAATAAAACATTGACTTTTTGTGGATCCATTTCGGATACTTTTTCTTTTCCTCTGTAGAAAACTGAGATAGCTAATTGTGCTGCTCTTCTCACTGGATATGATTCGGCAAGCCTTTGAACTAAGTGTTCATTGTTAGCTAAGTATTTAAGCAGAGCTCGGAGTGGCATCCTATATTATTCACTTGAATGATGTCTCAAATGAACACATGTTCCTATACTTCTGCAGGAGTTCACGCTTCAGTC
This sequence comes from Papilio memnon, assembly GCA_003118335.3. Classification (NCBI taxonomy): domain Eukaryota; kingdom Metazoa; phylum Arthropoda; class Insecta; order Lepidoptera; family Papilionidae; genus Papilio; species Papilio memnon. Next base: position 896,277 of record LD688941.1, read on the forward strand.
GCAGCTGAGTTCTAAGTATTTCAAATTGCTTCAATTGGTCTTGCTTGTTGTACTCAATACCCGGTAGACGTTTGATCTAGAAATATTAAATATTATCTTTCTAACGATGAAAGAATTTTTAAAATCGGCCCAGTAGTATTTGAGTTATTTCAATACATACAAACATACAAATCTTTCCACTTTATAATATTAGTATAGATTAGTGTGTTACACTGGTTCTTTATTTCTCTATATTATGTTATACTAATTGTTCCCATGCGGCTTCAACCGCATGAAATTACAAAAACTTTATTTCATTGTTTACAAACATTTGTCAAATTATCAATTGCAAATGTCAAAATGACATGACATTATGACAAACTATGGCAATCTAGCTTCCTTGATGTTGGCAGCAATTTTGGCCTCTTTCCCACATTAGGATTTTTATCGAAAATATTAACCCCCAAGTTTAATGGCGTGAAAATATATAGCCTAAAGCGTGACGTAAGTGTAGGGCTCTTTATTAAAAAAAGAATTATTAAAAAATATGCTGTAATTGCTGACATCTTAGGCAACAAAGAAGTGTGTGTTTACGCTTTATTATATTAAGTATAGAAAGTATCGATTTTCTACATTACGCTAAAATTCCTATTTTAAGCAGGTAATGATATAATACATACCTGAGATCTTGCAATGTCAAACTTTTTTTGCAATTCCAATACTTTTTGACTGCAATCCTGGGATTCGCGCGCTTTAGCAGAATTGTCGTGGAAATCCCGTTCAACACTAAAACATAAAACATTGGTTGTAAACGTACAGTGACGAGATAAGTTATCTAAAAATAATCTAGACCGAAATACCTTCGTATGATTTCGTAAACAATCGGTAAAAAGTCTACGTCTACGTCCTGAACATTGAGGGGACTAAAGTTATTGGGATCTGAAAGTTCCGAGTTGCCTTCCATTAGGGGTACTTTAGGATTGTGAATTTGTGAAACAAATTTAATTGAAAAGATAATGGACTTGCCTAAGTTTAAGACCGACTCGTTTTAACTCAAATCTTGTCTGTTTTAATATTTTATCCCAAAAATATAAATAACAATTAACCAAGACAATAATATTTAACGGGACATTGACATTGTCAAAGTCAAATACACAGACTACATAACAAAGATAAATGCCATAAAAAAAATCAGGCAACTTGAATATTTAATAAAACAGTATAAGTTAAATTCGTCGAACATATAAGGCAGTTGAATATCTTGTAAATACTAAATTTGATTATTTAACATCAATATTTAACGTAATGTTATTGTCGGCGTTTTTTTTTACAATTCTGCAGTTGATTGTTGAGTTAAGGATGCTCTGTGGCATATAATCCACAATGAAATGTCACAAAATGTCAAATAAATGTGCAAACTGCAAAGCAATGAATCTGTTTACAACTTGATTTAATTATTTATCGTTAATTATAAGTTTACAGAATGGATGAAGTTGCAAAATTAGAACATCTCTCCTTAGTTTCTAAAATATGTACAGAATTGGATAACCATTTAGGACTAAATGACAAAGATCTAGGTGAGTGTCTTTACCAATAACATAGTCAATTTACTTGGTTTTAATACTTTTTATTATGTTAAACACCTTTTAAAGATAAGAATTCAACCTTATGAAAATAAATTTTCACTATCAATGTTTTGTAATTCTACCATTCAAAATGTCCTAGAATACCTATTTATACATGTAGTGTATGATGTCCTCTCGTAAACAACGTCTAGATGTTAGGAATTATCTATAATAGTTACACTGAGATGCTTGTTCTGTTATACTTAATTCTGATTCCAAAGAACGAGGTATACCCTGATGGGGTTAGACAACTCCTAACTCTATAGACAATATGTATTGTGCATGCATATTTACCATGTTTCTATAAATCAGTAAGAAAATATCATATTATTCCGTTTAATATTACTCATGTTCTTTGTTGTTAAAAAGTCGAAATAATTTTTTTTATTGTTTCCAGCTGAATTTATTATTGACTTGGCAGACAAAAACCCAACATTTGACGCTTTTAAGAAATGTCTTATTGAGAATGGGGCTGAGTTCTCAGACTCATTTATGACTAATTTACTCCGCATCATACAGCATATGAAGCCAGCCAGTTCAGCAGATAAAAATGACAAAAGCATATCAATTTCCAACCCACTGGCAACAAAGTTTCCCGGATTGGCTATTCCTAATGAGAAACCTCCAGTATTTTCGTCGGAAGAAAGCAGTGACGAAGATGAGAAGAAGAATAAAAATAATAGAATAACAAATAAGGATTTATTTAAAGAAGAAGCAAAAGTAAAAGAATCTGGAGGTAATGTGATTGATCAAGCTATGGCAGAATTAGAGGCACTTGCACCTTCTAATTTAAATGTCAAGAAGGAAGAAAAGAAAGATATAATTAAGGACCGCAGTGACAGTAAAGTCAAAAGGGACAGATCTCGTGAAAAAAACAGAAAACGTAGCAGAAGTAAGGACAGACGAAGTAAGACTCCCGATCGTAGAAATAGAAGTAGAGAACGAGATAAAGATAAAAGGAGACGGTCCAGAAGTCGTTATCGTCACAGGTCAAGATCTAGGGATAGGAATAGGAGATCAAGATCTCGAGGTAGGAGGTCAAGATCCCGAGGAAGAAGGTCAAGATCTAGAGGTAGGAGATCTAAATCTAGATCCCGGTCACGTGATAGGCATAGAGAAGATAGTTATAGATATAGAGACTTTGATAAGAGAAAAAAGAAAAGTCCTGAAGTTGAACTGAGTGATGATCCCGAACCAGGAAAGGTATTCTATTTTTACGATAATTTAATTTAAAGTCTTTAATAGTTTGTAGATTGAACCTGTATTCTAATATTGGTATAATATTTATTTCAGATATATGGTGGGAGAGTGGCAAATATAGTTCCGTTTGGTTGTTTTGTTCAAATGGAAGGTTTAAGGAAGAGATGGGAAGGCTTGGTGCATATCTCACAGCTGCGCGCTGAGGGCAGAGTCACCAATGTCTCTGATGTTGTCTCCAGGGGTGATAAAGTTAAGGTAAAATAATCACACTATTTTTTAATTTATCATTACCATACTTCTTAATATACTTTTATGAGAGTCTACTAAAAATTAATAAAAAACAAAATATTTGTCTATTTCCAGGTAAAAGTGCTGTCAATAACTGGCCAAAAAGTGTCCCTAACATTAAAAGATGTATGCCAAGAAACTGGAAAAGATCTGAATCCAACATCACATGCACATTTAGAGGTAACTTTCATATTTCTGTTATGCTCTGAACACTTATGACTTTTTAACAAATGTACTTTGAAATTTTTTAAATCTCTAAGTAAAGCAAAGAACTTTCAAGGTTCAAGGTGTTAACGATGATTCAAACATTGCAGGCAGAAAGAGAGGGGCGTAACCCAGACAGACCAGCCCCCGCAGCCACAGTCCTGGCTGGACTGCAAGGTAATCTGGATCCTGATGAGGATTCTAGCCGCAAGCGAGTTACAAGGATCTCTAGTCCTGAACGATGGGAGATCAAACAGGTACTATAATTAAAAAAAAGCATAAAAGATTGTCCTGACAATCTGATTTTAGATTTATTGATTTAAAACATAATTAAATACCAAAAATACTAATGACATTTCTATATTGCAGATGATATCATCTGGTGTAATTGATAAAAGTGAATTACCCGACTTTGATGAGGAAACTGGTCTACTGCCAAAAGACGAAGATGGTGAAGCTGATATAGAAATAGAATTGGTAGAAGACGAACCTCCCTTCCTGCAAGGTCATGGCAGAGCACTTCACGACCTGTCGCCAGTAAGGATAGTCAAGAATCCTGATGGCTCATTGGCACAAGCGGCAATGATGCAGTCCGCTCTAGCAAAGGAAAGAAGAGAACAGAAGATGTTACAAAGAGAACAAGAAATGGAAAGTCTACCGACTGGTCTAAATAAAAACTGGATAGATCCACTACCTGAGGCTGATGGACGAACTTTGGCTGCAAATATGAGAGGATCAGGAATAACTCCACAAGATCTACCAGAGTGGAAGAAACATGTGATTGGCGGGAAAAAGTCGTCTTTTGGCAAAAAGACCAATCTATCACTCTTGGAACAAAGGCAATCATTACCCATTTACAAGCTAAAGGATGAATTAATTAAAGTAAGATACCTTTTCTATTTATTTTATTAATCAACTTCAAAAATAACATTCTTATACTATAAAATATGTCCTTGCTTAGAACATTTCGAAGTATGATAAGTGAAGTTTATGATTGGCCAAATTGACCATATGATTAAAAAACACATTCTTACACAAAAAAAATTTTGTAAATTGTATCAATATAAATGTACTAAAAATAATTTCCTATTTCAGGCGGTAGCGGACAACCAGATATTAATAGTGATAGGTGAGACTGGTTCGGGTAAGACCACTCAGATGACGCAGTACGTGGCGGGGTGCGGGCTGGCGGCGCGCGGCAAGGTGGCGTGCACGCAGCCGCGCCGTGTCGCCGCCATGTCTGTCGCTAAGCGCGTCGCGGAGGAGTTCGGTTGCCGGCTGGGTCAGGAGGTCGGGTATACCATTCGGTTCGAAGATTGTACCAGTCCGGAGACTATCATTAAGTGAGTATTCATTAATGTGCATATATTAGATGGACATATAGTGGTATAGATGTACAGTGAAGAGATGTTCGGAAACTAGATGTATAGGGTGTACGAAAATTTGATGTATAGTGGTATAGGGTGATACTTAGATATACAGTAGAACAAAGTTATTTGCCTGAAAATATGATTATTTTAATTATCATTTCCATATTATAATATTGTAATGGTAGTTATTTTCTATATTTTCGTATATATTTGGTACAAAAATAATGTGTAGATTTGTAATCTACATATTTTAAATATGTATTTTAAATTACAGATACATGACAGATGGTATGTTGCTCCGAGAGTGTTTGATGGATTTAGACCTGAAGAGTTACTCGGTAATCATGCTGGATGAAGCTCATGAGAGAACCATTCACACCGACGTGCTATTTGGTCTGCTTAAGCAAGCGGTACAGAAGAGACCAGAGTTAAAACTGATTGTCACATCCGCAACATTGGATGCAGTCAAATTTTCACAATACTTCTTTGAAGCACCCATCTTCACTATACCTGGAAGAACTTTCCCGGTCGAAGTTCTTTATACAAAAGAGCCAGAAACTGATTACTTAGATGCGTCACTGATAACAGTTATGCAAATTCATTTAAGGGAGCCTCCGGGAGATATATTATTGTTCTTGACGGGTCAAGAGGAGATAGACACAGCTTGTGAGATATTATATGAACGTATGAAGTCTTTAGGTCCCGATGTACCAGAACTGATCATCCTACCGGTGTATTCAGCTCTGCCTTCAGAAATGCAGACGAGGATATTCGAACCAGCACCACCAGGGTCTAGGAAGGTGGTCATAGCAACCAATATAGCTGAAACTTCGCTGACCATTGATGGTATATATTATGTGGTGGATCCAGGGTTTGTGAAGCAGAAGGTGTACAATTCGAAGACCGGAATGGACTCTTTGGTTGTTACGCCTATTTCACAGGTATCTATATTTACACTTTATATTTTGTTCTAAACTAGTGTTAATAATTGTTTGGTGATGAAAAACTTTATTAAGCGAACCTAATCTTGTATGGAAGAAAAGAAAATAATTATTTTTTTAGTTGTATTTCCAAACCAATGCCATGGCCGGCAATCCATTTGTAGTTCGTCTGGTATTGCGGATGTCCATCGACGTAGTTAATCACCTCGGGTTTCTGGCCGTTTGTTTGCACACTTCTTTAATAAAAATAAAAAGACGACCTATATACCTTGGAAATAATTAGTAATAGTGTTATAATGGATGAAGAAATGTAGTAATATTTAGTATTTGTTGTTGAGGCGGCGGCGAAGCAGCGCGCAGGTCGCGCCGGTCGCACGGGCCCCGGCAAGTGCTACCGGCTGTACACGGAGCGCGCCTACCGCGACGAGATGCTGCCCACACCCGTGCCGGAGATACAGCGCACCAACCTCGCCACCACTGTAAGCATCACACATCATCATCTAGAAGGAAAAGTATTGCTGAGACCACCACAAAGTAATACTTAACGGTACTCCTGTTGGAGTACAAAAAAAGGCAATAAAGAGGGTTGTTTTAGTCGGTAAATTAATTCAAGTTAGGTGACCACAAATGGTGTCCAAAGGTATTTTCCCCTTTAAAAAGAAACACACGTCTTGTTTTTAATATTTCTTTGACATCTTTAACTATCAACCTGACTTTATCCCGGGATTGTCGGCACAGTATGTACCCCTTATATGGTTTTCTTCTACCTTTTAGACATCCATATGTTAGCATAATACTTTTTATGTGTGATTGATTTAGACTTTGATCTAAAAAAACTGTTTATCATTGGATAACAAATGAGGCAACAGTATTCAAACAAGTTTTGTGTACTAGGTGTTGCAACTAAAGACAATGGGTATCAACGATTTATTACATTTCGACTTCATGGACGCGCCGCCCGTCGAGTCCCTCATCATGGCGTTGGAGCAGCTACACTCCCTTTCCGCACTGGACTCTGAGGGGCTGCTGACCAGGCTGGGACGCAGGGTAAGTTAGCTCAATTGTAACAAATGTATATTAACCCATAAATGTGCCAAACTTTGACATTTCTAATATTAGTGTTATCTTTGTATATTTTCAGATGGCTGAATTCCCATTAGAACCGAATCTATCAAAAATCCTAATCATGTCGGTAGCACTGCAATGTTCAGACGAGATTCTAACAATCGTATCAATGCTGAGCGTTCAGAACGTATTCTACCGGCCCAAAGACAAGCAGGCGCTCGCAGACCAAAAGAAGGCCAAGTTCAACCAGCCTGAGGGCGACCACCTCACACTCCTCGCGGTCTACAACAGCTGGAGGAACAACAAGTTCTCCAATGCCTGGTGCTATGAGAACTTCGTTCAGATACGCACCTTGAAGAGAGCACAGGATGTGAGGAAGCAGTTGCTCGGCATCATGGATAGGTGAGTGGTTAAGAATCAATAGTTAAAAAATCTATGGGCAGGAGTTGTTTTGCTATTTTGACGAATTCAGGTGACCGTTAGCTCATTTTCCACCTTATGAAATATAATCTAAAAAAGATGAAACACTAGCCTAAAAAAACTTGTTACCATAGTAACCAAAATTATTTGCGTATTTGCAATATGATTATCTCTTTTTACTTTAGCTAAAAGTTGGTTAAGAATTTGATATTGTGTTTCAGGCATAAACTGGATGTGGTATCAGCAGGGAAGAACACAGTACGCATCCAGAAGACCGTCTGCTCAGGTTTCTTCAGGAACGCCGCTAAGAAAGACCCGCAGGAGGGGTATAGGACTCTTGTCGATAGTCAAGTTGTCTACATCCATCCTTCAAGCGCATTATTTAACAGACAACCTGAATGGTAAATATATTTAACTTTAACTAAAAAATACATATTTCTATAGTTTAACAGTAAAATAATTTGTTTTTCTTTATTACAGGGTTATTTACCATGAGTTAGTTCAAACAACGAAAGAATATATGCGCGAAGTGACGACGATAGATCCAAAGTGGCTGGTCGAATTTGCTCCGGCATTTTTCAAATTCTCAGACCCCACCAAACTCTCCAAGTTCAAGAAGAACCAGAGACTGGAACCCCTGTACAACAAATACGAAGAACCAAACGCTTGGAGGATATCAAGAGTCAGAAGGAGAAGGAATTGATTTGTTTGTTGGTTTTGTCGTGTATTTCCTTAATTATGTGACCAAGATAAGATAAAATTTTAATAAAAATATAGGAAATAACAGTAGAACTCTCTTTTATTTGAGTTCGCTCCTATTTACTGTAATTACTTGGCGATGTGTTTACCGAAGAATTTACTGAACTAATTATGGTCGATGCTTATTTATTACTAGCTGTTGCCCGCGACTTCGTCCACGCATTATTAAGATAAAAACGTAACCTATAATATGCCCGTCTATGTCAGCTACCCTTCAGTGGAAGTCCGGTGGAAATTGCCCCAGCCGTTTCGGAGATTATCCGGAACAAACATAGCTTGGGGACAGACAGACAAATTTCGTTATCAGCAACGCAAATACCTCATTTTCCCAAAATCTGGATTTTTTCTTTTGATATTACAAACAGACACTCTATTTTTATTTTATTATATAATTATATTTGATTGTGTAGCAATTTTTCGACGCAACAAGAGATGTCAGTCTCATTTTGACAGTTGTCAACTGTCAAAGTTCTAAGCAAAACTTTGGTAATATTTGCATCTATTTTTGGAAGGAAAATTAGAAATAATTATGAGTTACGGTGGATTTTTGAGTTGTTAAATAAAAAAAAAATTGTGACCAAAAAATGGATTTCTTTTCTGAAATTATAGGGGAGACTGTCGTCCTTGGACTCGATTCTCTTATATTAGGATTTTGTGTAAAACAGCTGAGTAAATGTAAACATATCTTGAACGCCTTGCAGGTTATTTTAAATTTTATTCTTGATTAACCGTGTAATTTAAATTCTTTATTCTAAGCATTATTAAAGCAATTTTAATATTTAAATCACATTGTATCCATTTATTCCTATAAAAGATTGTAAAAAAGTCATGTAACAGTTTTTAATTGATTGATTTAATTAAACAAAACAATTATCTCTTCACCCATTTATCTTTAACAAGGTATTTACATGGAAGGCTAATTTATAACATAAAACAATTAATTCCAGACAGCACCGATACTTGATATTGACTCAACATTAAATAAAGAGATTAACAAATACTCAGACCAGGTGATACCATATGTTGTGATCAGAGGGCTGGTGAAACCCCTCGGCAACCCAATAGTTAGCAATTACAATAACACTGTTACTGGAGTCATACAGAGGTAACTTAGCCTATATTGTATAGTATACTAATGTTATAAATGTGACAGGATGGATGAATGTTACTATATATCTCTAAAATTAATCTCACTGAAATTTGGTACAGATTTAGAACATAGTCTGGTAGGACACAGCCTGTTTAACAAGTTTTTCTTTTAACGCGTCAAAGACAGAGTCAAGATGTTAGAATATACCTTTTTGTAACATTTGTTTAATTTGTTATTAGATTTTTAGTTTTCGTAAATAACATATGGGAAATTACTATGCCTTTTCTCATGCTTATGTGGATAATATTTTAATGTGCATTTAAAAGGTTAACAATAAAGGAGCATGTTATTGCGAGAACATCCGCTGGGTTCTGGTCGGACCAAACTCGCACCATACATGAAGTATACAACTCAACACCGTTTGTTCTTAGTAATGGGAAGTATAGTATTGAAGTTATAGATGCATTGGCAGCGGAGTTGTTGGGTATGTACAAACTATAAACCATCTATTAAGAATACAGGTGAGTTATAATAGTATATCAAAATTTTCTCTTATGTGCTGAGTACACAATCAATAAATATATTCCCAGTCAAAACAAAATTAAATGCTTAGATTTGGGATTCCAAAAGATTCAGAAACAAGATTTATTGCACATATTTTTGATGACTTATAATTACATTAATAGTTAAAGTGAACTAAGATATTTTATCACCAGACCTTGATGTGATATCTGACAAGTTCGAACCCATGTCACCTGGCGTCATTGACCACGTGTGGGGCTTCTTCTCTGGAGTCCGGCAGCGCGGTCTTCAGACAATGGAGGAAATGCTTCGCGATGGCTCCTACATCACCGCAATAGGAGAACTTAGCAGGACACAAACCGGTGCTTTAAAATTACAACCACCTAGAGACGGATTGCCTCTCTACCTCACTACATCCACTAAGTCTAGCTTATTGAAAAGGCTCGCCAGCTCTAGAGATTTTTTAAGGTAAATATATTATTAAAATGTGGTCCGGTTTTAATTCACTGAATCCGTACGAAGCGATATGTTTATCTCAAAGCACTATATTCCTTATTGACTACAGTGAAATTGTCGACGCTTCAATCAATCGAATAAAGACGTCGGCATTAATTGTGAGTTCATTTCGCGACATGTTTATTACGACTGTGTGAGTACCTATAACTACAGCTTGCCTTTGTTATTCGAACGATCAAATGAGAATGTTTGCATCTCTAGAAGGGCTAAACAGATCCTGCCCAAATTTGGTATAGATGTAGAACAGTCTGGAAGAACATAGGCTATTCCGTTTTTGTTTAATTCCGCGCGGACGATGTCGTGAGCAATATAGCGTGAGCTAGTGATTTAATTAACCTAGTCAAAGGTTAATTTCCAAACTGATTCGACAAGGCTCATATTATTTTAAAAAATGATTACATTGTGTTATAGAAAAAATTGAGTGGAGACTTAATTATTTTAGGATTTTGCTGGTAGTGTTTGGGGCGGTAGCAGTTTTAGCGTCGGGTCGCGTAGCGTACAAGTACCTGAAGCGTCGCAAGCGGCGGCAGGTAGAGGAGTCGCTGAAGCGGCAGCTCGCCGCTGGTCGCAAGGAGCGCCGCGCGCACGCACGGGAGAAGAACCTCACCGATGTGCAGCTCTGTGTGGTCTGCTCGGAGAACCCTAAGGAGGTCAGCTTACTAAAGACAAATTCTATTCTGTACTTTTTGGAATTGAGAGAATTAGCGATTAAGTGCCGAACTCTCAGACATATTTAATTACTGAGGGGTCCATCACATATATTATTTAATGTGCCATTCTTTATTTTACATAGAAAACACATCTTTCTTATGTATTTCATGTTATTGTTTTCAGATAATATTGCTGCCCTGTGGCCATGTTTGCCTCTGTGAAGATTGCTCGGAGAATATCAAAGACAACTGTCCCATTTGCAGAGAGCGGATAGAGGCCCGCGCGCCAGCCTTTATTACATAGATACAAGACATAGAAATAAACCTACTAGCTAAACATTGTTATAGTTGTATTTAAAAATATATATTAAACGTTAATAAAATTAGACAGCTAAAATAGATAACGAAAAATTTAAATATGAAAGTACAGTTTTATGTATAGGGATTGCATTGAAGAATCAAAGAATAAAATATTTTAGTAATAAAAATGCGTTATTATTTACAAAATGTACATCTTAATTTATAATACATAATATATTTATTATCATTCATTTATTAAAATAACTCTATCATCATGAGTTATGTGGAGGACAAAAACCCGGTGTAGCGACCCTACAGGTGTAGGATAAAGTAAGGGAGATGAGTAAATTCATTTATTAAAATCCTATTTGTAATGATCCCATTTTGCCACAAGATGCTGAACATGTGTCATCTTCCTGGTCTACATTGACATCTTCATCAGAAATGTCTAAATCTTCACCTACATCAACATTGTTAATACCATCTGTATTAAGTTTCTCTTCATTTATAGCATACTTTTCTAATAAATTATTAACTTTAGTATTATCAACACTCACTTTTGTCCTTTCACAATTCCCTGAGCATTTGTCACAACCTTTTGTTTCTTTATTTTCATTATTGATTAAACCGTTTCTTTTATTACATAAGCCAGATCTACATTTTGTTGATTGACAATTATATTCCGTCTCATCATTTAATTCCTTTACTGCATCATTTAAGAGGTTTTGTTCTTGTTTTGCATTATATTCATCAAGCATTCTCTTTGCTTTAGAACTTTTACCGATACCTAGCTTTGGTAGACCTTTGTTTAAACCTTCGAGTAGAACACAGGCCTTACATACTTCTTGTGATGATACAAATTTACATCTTGTACAAATTCTCTGCGTTGGTAGAGTTACTTCTTCTTTGACAGCCATTGTTTCACCTTGAAATTAGACATTTTATTTTATTACAATATTTCTAATATAAATAGTAATTCAAACAACAGATAAAATGAATTAAACCACTTAATATTCAGAACAGAAATAATTTATTCCATACCAGTTTTAACACAACTAGTGCCTTGTGCAAGGTTTTTATGGTGCCCCCTTTTTCCAAACTTTTGAGGGGTGGGGGAGTTTAACTGACATATGTGAGACTATAATAAGAAGTTCTGTAGATGTTTGTTCAGTGCCCTGGGTAATCAACTTACCATAACTTTGGCACTTCATTTATTAAATCTATCACAGATCATGTAATTTAACTTTACCCTTAGTTCGATGGAGTTTTTTGTAGTGAAAACATATATGTTACCAACACACTAAAATCAAAACCTCTAGTATTTTTCTCTAAATTAGTTCATTACATTTTTATAATTAGTTTCTTCACACTGGACACTAGCAAATTAATGGTTAACATCAATGGCCTGTTGGCTAGTTGCACCTTTTTGTTTAAAAAAATATTTTATAGAAATGGTATTGGGCTAGTTCAGTTTTACCTGAATATATTATATCCATAATACAAGTGGGCCGTATCTTTTCCATATCTTTGAGAAGTGCTCTTGCGTGCCCCCTGTATGCATTAGGTGCAAATACACATTCTGTAGAGAAATATACCAGTTTCTTATAATGTGCATACATTACTATCTCCTTTTCATATGTATATTTCAGTGGCTTCACTCTTGGTATTGTTCCCTCACTACCCTGAAATTATAATTCAAATGTTTTACTTTTACAAACACCTAAAATTGTGTCCAGCAGCAACTCATGTAACATTAAAAGTCATCAAGATTATTACTATGTCTACAAAATTCAACTGCTGTGATGTTTGTATTGTTAAATATTGCAGTCTCTGTAATGTCAAACATAGTTAGGATAGCAATATGTTAATGCATGTCATTGCAGCTTAGAACTTCTATGTTCTATGCTATCAGTAAAATTTGGTTAATGTAAATGAGATGGAGTAACTTTTGTAATTGATAGAGGAAAAGGAGCTATACCTACAGTACTTATAGCTGTACACCTTTTTAGACGAGCAATATCGCCTCTCAACACATTCATTAGCACCGTCTCTGCTATATCATCAGCATTATGTCCTGTTGCTATACACTTCACACCCAATAACGCTGCTCCTCTGTCTAACGCTTGTCGTCTAAACACTCCACAAAAAGTACAATTGTTCTTCCTACCAATCTGTGCTACTATTTCATCCATAGTCCAACCATAGAGATCCTTATATGATAAGATTTTTAATGACATCTCGTAGTCATCGCGGTTTCTTTTTACAGTCTCTAAACTATCATCTCTGTATCCAGTGATACCTTCATCTATTGACAGTAACATTAAATTCAAACCGTAGTCGTAGCGTTCATTGAGAGTCTTCAAGACGTGCGCAAGGACCGTAGAATCCTTCCCCCCAGATGCAGCAACAGCTACGGAGTCACCACGATTGAATAATTCAGCTTTTGTTATCGTATAATGGATTTCAGTTTCAAATGCCCAGAAGAAGCACTCTTTGCACAGTGCATCACCGGTTTTAGGACGCTAAAAATAAGTTAATTAAAAAACTATTAATTAAATAATTGAAGTAAAACATTTTGTTGAATCTCATTTATGACTGACGGAACTTACTTTTAGCATCGCATTTTTACCACAACCTGTTCTACACGGTATAGGCATTATAGTGGAATTTTGTTCTTAATTAATTTAAAACCTTCTCAAAATTATTTTATTGATTAAATATATAACCTCAACTCTGAATAAGCAAAATATGTACAAAAAAGTGTGTCATTTTGCAAGGTGGTTGTTTTTGACGTTTAAAGTTTATTTATATATTGAAAGCAAAAGTACCGGAGACACTCAGGTCAACATTATATTCATATCGCAATTCAAATATTAATTGAAATGTACAAAAAAATAACAAGGAGTCGATTTTTGTCAATATAATACATGACGTGTCTTGCCTTTTGTTTCTACATCTATAGTGCGGGCTTTTGTAATTTAATTTCCATTTAAAATTAATAAATCGGTTCCAATCTACGCAAATATTTTTTGGCCGAATGAATGAGTGAAAGTTCATTGACTGATTGACATTTTGTACTTGTCAACCAATCCCTATCAACTCAAATCCGGGACAAAACTTCGCTTTTGTAAAGATATATTTTACTTTTTACTGTTTTATTTCTTATTGAATTACTTAATTAAGAAAGCATGGTTTAATTGTAAAAAGAGTAATGCACAACTTTGTGTGTTGTATGATGGATAAATCAAGTTCTCCGTAGGTGGCAAGTTATGTTGATGTGTCCATTACGAGTGTTTATTTCTCGAAGGCTGTTTCGGTTTCTTTGAGGCTTTCCAGTTTACGTGCAGCGGCAAAATGCATGAATTATTGAAGCACGTACTAAACGAGCGAGACTTGACTCGGGCCGGCGATTTATTTGCCATTCCTGATTCGGAAATCGTCGACGATCTAAATGAAGTTGTAAGTGTCGCATATTATCTTGGTATCAGGATATTAACGCTCTGAAGTTTTATATTATTTATACGGCAGCTATTTATGATTTAGCGCGATTTTAAAATAAAGAACATTATTGAATTTGCAGTTAAAACAAATAACAGAAATATCATCAAGACCAGACTACTGCCGCAACGACCGTGACCAGGCATTGATAGAGATATGTGTTACCCGCACAACTTCCTGTATCAAAGAGACGGGGACTCTGGCCAAGTACTGTGCAGCTTTGGTGTCATTACTTGAGTCCTGCTTGCATCATAACTTAATGCCGGTTGGACATCTCAGAGATGATGATCCACCACATGCTAAAATTGCCTCTGATATCATAGCATGTATTGTTCTGGTATGTAACTTAAGTCTTAAAGACACTAAGTTAATATCCATGTAAGACTTTAAGAGATTTCAGTCTACTTAGTCACTAACTAATTTCTGTTTAGAATATGAGAATCAAAATGGCTTTTGTTATTATTTTTGCAGTCTCAACAGTAATTTATTTCAATTAAATGTTGAAATTACTGTTTAATCATTTGACACTGAGATTTTACATTGTTTAGGTTTCATTTCCACTACAATCAGACAAGGAGACAAGTGGCAATAAAGATGTGATGGAACTATTCCTACCAGTTGCGGTGCAGTTCCTACATAAGGGAAACAGAGAGATATCCCGGCATATGGCTCGTTATTTGTCTTTAGCCGCAGTACATCATGCTCCACTACTCAAGCCACATGTGCAGACTATAATGGACTCTATTATGTCTGGTAATTAGTGCTTTTATTGTGTATTTTGGCACACCTTCCATTAGTAGCATATTTTTCTATATACATTTATTTATTTAAACTACAAAATGTTTAAGGTACTGAATATTCACCAATCTAAATATTTTATAAGGCTGTAATCACAGACTTATTAGAAACAAAGAAGAAATGTGCTAAAATAAATCCATAGACAACAAATGACATAGTCAGCAAGTGACATGTGTAAATATAATTTCTTGTTTTCATTGAATTTATTTATTTTTACGAAATTAATTCGATTATAGGTCTCAACATTTCATGTAAATTATACTTAATTAAATGATTTTTTTTCTTTCAGGCAACTACCCACTATGTCGTATACTAACTAACTTGTATGAAGTGTGTCCGGAGCCTTTAGAAGGACATGTTACTGCATTGGTGTCACTCTTACCTCACGCTGAACAGGTCAGATTGAATACATGATAAGAAATTCATGTCAATGCTGTTAAATCTAATAGCAGCTTGTGTCTTATTACATAAATAACATGAGTTATATGTTTAATATTATTTGTAGGTGGAAAAGAACTCTCTGTTTGCTCTATTTGAGCAGATAGCGGTGCGTCGCCCAGAGGCGCTGAAGACGTGCGTGCCGCAGCTGCTGTCATACCTGTGCCCGCACACCGCCAGCCAGACTGACCCCTCCTGCATGTGTATTGATTTGCTTCAGGTAACACTTTGCTTTTATTTAATGCAAAATGTTACAATAATCTAGTGGACTTGAAATCTTTTGGATACAAAATATTGCCATTTATGGTCAATTAGGCCATATGTCTGTGTACTAAGTAAAATATATTTTCTTATCGTTTCTATAAATGAAATAGCAATATGTGACTGGTAAGTTGATAATGGTGATGTATATATATGACGTGGCGCAGCTGATGGTGTGCCTGAGCCGCAGCCGCGCGGCGCTGGTGTGCGAGCACGGCGCGGCGCTGCGGCGCGCGGCGCGGCCCCCGCACGCCTCGCACGCCGCCAGCGCGCTGGTCGCCACCGTGCTCGCGCAGCTCGGACACACCAGCAGGGTGAGACACACCAACTGTTACTAATCAATACTGAAACCAATCTAAAACATGCTTCAAAATTTTAATAGCATTTGAATTAATGATTGGTTCACACTTGGCTAGTGCAATTGGACAGTAGCGCTCAATAACTGAACTGGCCAACCAAGTTAATGTGAACACTAACTGGCCCAATGAGTCCATACAATCCAACTGTACTGGCCATGTGTTAATCACGCATAAGCGTGGCCTTATAATTTAAGACGTTTTTACATACTTAAATATCGTTTTAGTATTGCTTAATGCCTTAATGTACTTGAGACAGATAAAGTTTTATTTATGCTAAAAAGTCCAAGACATTGCTAAAAGCGCTGAGTCGTTTTCATGTATATTAACTACGTTTTTCTTTTTATTACATATAGGAGCGTGCTCAGGAGGCACTCAACTTTGTGGTGGAGCGCCTGTGCGGTGCGGGTGGGGGCGGCGGCGCGGGGGCGGAGCGCGCGGAGCAGGCGGCGCTGCTGCGCTCCGCCACCGCACTCTGCTCTGCCTACCCCGCGCTCTTCACTGACCGCTTGCTGGCCGCACTGCGCGCCAACAACAAGTATGGCCGATTTCCAAACTACGTTGAACCATTCGTTTGTGTTTTTGGTTCGATAAATTTATGAAATGCGTTTCCGAACTACATAATTAGAGTTTTACTCCGTTGAAACATAGGTCAACCTAACACCAATGATGCGCTACGTAATGACAAAATAAGTGGAAACTTTAGAAACCTAGCATTGGTCATAAACAATTCATTAACATTAAAAAATAAACCTTACTATTTGATATATGTAGCAAACATTTTGTTCTTAATAATAGTATTTGTTTTCATTCATTTAATAATCCACATAAGTGAAATTCCCTGGAATTGATTATATATTTTTCTATTATTCACAGCAGTCGACCGAAATCAACGATATCGCACAGCGAAGTCAACAGAACGTCAGGGGGCGTGACTATAGTGAAACTGGGAGGAGCGACAAACGCTAACGCGGGGGCGGTGATACCCAACCCCGCTAGTGTGGCCACGCCCCCCGCGCCCGCAGCCACGCCCCCCGCGCCCGCCAACCCGCCCGTCACCACCGGATACACGAGACGCGCTAAGTTAGGAGATTCTAGAAGTACGGGCCGTTTGCACACCGGCCCTAACTCACACAGAAGTATGACCAGGCTTAATGTTGCTGGTGAGTTGAAGTTTTATTCATACTTTGTTAATTTACTACTCTGAAACTTATTTGCTATGAATTTGTATTTGCAGGAGGATCCGTGGGAGGTCTACATAAGAGCATGACGCGACTCTCCTCCTCTCAGCAGATAAATCTCCTTAACGCCAACCAGCCCGCCGCTGGTGAGTTCTAGATAATTGAATTAATGATTTAATGGTAATTTATCAAAAATATGTGGAATTTTGTATATATGTGACGTGTGTGCAGGCGGCGTCGGCAAGGGCAGTAGTGGGGGCGTGGCGGTGCCGGGCTCGCCGCCGCGCGCCCCGCGCCACCCCGCGCGACACCACCACCACAATATACTCATCGGACCATCCACCTCTACGGTAATTATACTTACGTTTTACTTTAGTCATAAAAGTGTCTTTTTTAACATGATTACTTTTAATTTTCAGAGTACGGGCCCAACTATAATTTCGGGTCCTCCTCTCCAAGCACAATCTATATCAGTGAATCCCCTCACGGGCAAGTCCTCGGACGCGCTCACACCGCTCACCTCCTCCGTCTCCATACAACATTCCAACTCTGCGCTGGGACAAATATCTGTCATATCGTCGGCGCAACCGCTCGCAAACAACGGGTCGGCGCCCCCCGCGCCCCTCGCATCCCCCGCACCCCTCGCCAACCCTGTGTCCATCTCCGGGCCCGTCACGGTGACGTCACGGCGCGCCAACAACACCAGCGTCACCATGATCAACTCCAGCGCGAACGCGAACACGAACGCCAACCACCGCATCAGCGTGTTCGAGCCGTACCCGATGCGCGACACCGTGCAGCACTTCTGTGAGAAACACCTCGACAAGATCAAGGCGTACATGGACAACGTGTCGCTGAGGCTGCCCCCGCCGGCCAAGTGCACCATTGAGGGTACATTACTTTATGTTAAATAATTATAATACTAAAGACAAATATTAAATTACTAGCTTTTGTCCGCGACTTCATTCGCGTGGAATTAAAAACCTTAGTGAGGAACCTATGTGTTTTTCCTGGCTTTTTTCAAATTTTCAAACTTTTGCAAATATAATATTATTATAGTATGATGAGATGATTCAATAATTCAGATCAAAAAAAGAAAAGTATGTAATTTCCAGAGCGGCGGTCCAAAAAGCAGGCGCGGTTGCAGTTCGCGTGCGGGCGCCGCGGGCCGCACTGCCTGTACGCGCGCGCCGCCTTCTCCATGCGCACGCGAGCCCCGCGCGTCTGGATACACCTCATGTTCCTCGCGCTGCAGGCGCGCCACGCCGCCGCGCTCTCCTCGCGGGACCCCACCGTCGCCAGTCTCAAGCACTGCTGGGACATCCTCAAGTGCGAGAACAAGACCTTCCTCACCCTCGTCACCGGCGCCTTCCCGGCCGCCAAGGAGCAGGAGATGCTAGTGGCCGAGCTGCGCGCCGCCGGCTTCTTCGACGTCTTCGAGCTGAGCGCCATCCCGCCCGCGCCCAACGCGCCCTCCGCGCCCACGCACGCCGCCTGGGGCTGCTTCCTCTGCACGCGCCCCGAGCGCGCCGTCGGCTTCCTCGCCGCGGAGACGCCCGTCATCGAGGGACAGCTCAAGGAGAAGAAAGGTCGTTGGAGACTCTTCCGACGCTGGCGCACCAGGTACTTCACGCTCTCCGGACATCACCTTTCCTGCAAAGGCGCTGTGAGTATTTTTCTCTAACAAATCTAACAACCATTTATTTCAGTGTCAAAAATATTTTTTTTATACTATTTCAGAGCGGGGGCGAAAGCATAGATATAAACCAGATCCGTTCGGTGAAAGTGTCTCGGGGTGCGCGGAATATTCCTAAAGCGTTTGAGATCTTCACGGGAGATCAGACGCTGATCCTGAAGCCGAAGGACGGCAAGAACGCAGAGGAGTGGGCGCAGTGCCTCAGCATCGCGGTGGCGCACTCACACGCGCGCGACGCGCCCGCCAAGGCGAACAGTCTGCCGGCGCGCGGACTCACGCTCAAGAGCTTCTGAACACCACCCACCACCACACGTACGTGCTCAATTATATATTTGTCATAACATGTTATATAATAACATAAAAAATAATTGTGTCTTCATCGTAAACTTGATAGGAAGGAAATGTAGCTCTTTAATATAAGAGTTGATATTGTTTGTGTCGTTACAATGATTTAGTTCAAAACATAGATCATAAGACAATGGATATAAACAATTTATATATTAAAATACAATAGTTATTTTTATCGTAGTTAAATATTAACTCTCGGGCGACGGTTTTCTTTTAATTTTTCGATTAAAAATTTCAGTATTTTCAACACCTATCGGAAATGAGATAGTTTTCTGTAAGTACGTGAAATAATACGAATGTTGCCATTTTAGGAGCTTTATGCTCTTTAGACATCGACAATTTTTATATAAAATGAAATTGGATTTTAGTCCCTATACAAATATTAAATGCTTACATGGTATTGAAAACATTCAATCTATTAAAATATATCATTCTCGAATTTAGCAATAATATATTTTACTAAACTTGCCAAATTAATTGCCTTTTATTAAAACAACTAATGTACTTAACTATAAAGCCAATCATGTACTTATAATAGTTGGTAGCACTTTAACAGTTTTTTTGTTTACTTCCACATAAGCTATATCAAAGAATTTATTGCATATAAGAGTTAGAATGAAGTAAGAATAGTATATAAAGACAAGACATCAATATATTTTGTATTAATTCATATTTGATTATAGTGGTTTTCCGGGATATATTTGTTTAATGAAATGTATTATTTTAGTATTTAACTTATATTGTAGGTTGAGTAAGCCACCGCGGAATTAAATTTCAATAAAATCAATAATCAGGTTTTTGGTTTAAAGGCTTTACTATGTATTTTTACTGCCGAAACATAAAAAAAATCGTTTTCTTTGAAACAGAGGAAAAAGTACGTTTTGGTAAAGTTGGCAATGAAAATTCAAAGGTCAATAGTACCAACATTTTAATTTACATGTTAACTTGTTCCGTCCCATAATCTTAAAAATGTATACTATCCTATAAAAGCTTGATATTTGGTTAAACATAACAATATTTACCTTGTTGAAAGGAAACAAAAACCACTTCAACTATGTGTAACAACTAACACATAAAATCTAAGGTTAGTCTAATTTTTTTCTAATCGTTTTTTTTTAGTTTGTGTTTTAATCCACTGCCGCTTCTATTTAATATTTTATTTCTTTCATTATGATTTAAGATTTATTAAATTATTATTTAAACTAAAAGTCAACTTTGAAACGAAATGCTCATTGAATATTTATGTGATAAAGTTTTTATAACATTCCATTTAAACTAAGTCAAACTAGCGTATTATTGAAGGCTGTTTCGATTTCGAAATACTAAACAAAAATAGGCAAATTTAATTAATAATTTAGCCTATAGTTAATTTTGATGAATTATTTTCCCAAATAAGGCATGCAAGATGACTTAGTGAAATTGCCTCTAGTGTTTATGGTTATGATGTACTGTGCAAATCATGGGTTTAGTTATGGATCGGATTTACTTATACAAATGAAAATTGCTGTTTATTTGCATGAAAAATCTGTACTTATACTGAGTTTTAGAAACTAATACAGTACTTGTGTTTAAATGTCACTTTAAGTACTTAATATACTAGATGTTATAGATAGGTTTTTATATATTAAGCATAGTTTTTTTGTATGTATTGTGTTTGTATATAATGATATAGTTTAAGTAAAAAGTACAATTAAAGAAATTGTTAGCGGAGAAAATATGTTTTCTGACGTCTTGACATGTATATTTTAAGTAGAGATTAAAGTTTTATTGAATATCAAATTAGTATGAAATAAGGTAAATCCAGATATAAATTAAATGCGAGTTCACCTTGCACTTACCAGTGCAGATATCTATGAGTTGAAATTGCTATGACTGTATTTTGTGGAATCGTTAAAAATGACATTTTCTTATTTTAACTAAAGCTCAAAGACTGAATACTGGTCATAGCTGTAATTGAATTGAGTTTCATTAAAAAAAAGTTTATATGGCCTTGTATATAATTCAGTAATGGGATAAAAACACAAAATTTTACGATAATACAAAAATATTTTTGTATTCTCCACCAATAAGAAACTTGTTCTACTCCTTTGTGGCTTTAGAGCCATTATAAGTTAGCAATGTATAATGGTGAATTATTTAAAAGACAAAATTAAATTTTGAAACGTAATTTAGTCCGAATTTTAAATAAAAAAACATTGCAGAAATCTATGGTTTTATTGTTTTTTACGGGGATATTAAAAGACCATTATTTTGTAATCAATTTATTTTATCAATGTATTAATGGTTG
>LD688941.1:923950-936198 GCA_003118335.3 Papilio memnon
CTAGTTGTAGTGGTCCTGAATGTAGACATTACCGGCACATCCCATTGCTGAAAAATGGAAAACAAATGGATAACATAATAAAAACATTTTATTAAATGAAAATGTTTATTTCGTATAACACCATATGCAAGTTTCAGCAAGTTACTTAAGTGTATATACAATTATAATAATTTACTTAGGTAATACTAGTACAAAATCTTATAGATATTCTCATTTCTTGAAACATCGGGTTTTAAGTAATTTTGTGCATAATTATTAGACGTTTGATAACCTCTAATAGTTGTATTATAATATGTAGCGTCACAAATCAGAAGGTAACTAAATATAACAATTCTAAATTGAAAAAAAAAAACTTCGTACATCAAAATTTAGATTTCTTCGACCAGAATTCATTATGTAATATATTTAAATCAACAAGAGGATAAAAAAAACAATTATTACATACATATCTGTCGCAGATAAAAAACATTTTTTTAAACAGAGATAGACTTACAAAGTCGTTATTTGCTGTCTCTTTCCAATGTGACATTTATTGCTTAAAAAGTCTAAAACTACCAACTATTTTTATTACAATGAAAGTATTAAGGAATGTATTAAAATCAATAATATAACAATTTTGTTTAGTTCCTTGTCCGCTAATTGACTAGTTAATTTATGTAGCGGGCAAGCAAAGCTATCGGATGATACCTAATCTATGGTAAAGATTAAAAATTATACTGTACATTAAATTGCTGCGAATCTCAAACGTAACTGTACAATACTCTACATAAATTACAATTCTTAAAAACAAAGCATTATTTAATAATAATGGATCACACAGAAAATAGCCTTAAAATATTTATTCATATTTCATTTTAATTTCATTTATATTTTTTAAATATATGCAAATAATAGTCGTTAGTTGATCAAATTAAGTTGTAATGTCTTTTCCTAAATAAATAAGCACCAATATCCACAGTCCGGTGCAGTCACATAAGCTACCAACCGAATAAACTTAATACTTAAATTCTAAGCGGTAATAAGGCAGTGCTAGGACTACCGACTATAGCTATATTTTATTACAAAACTTCATAGTCTATAAGAAAATGCATTCAGAAGTGATTCAAATATGTTGACAATTTAGTTTTAGATGAGTTAATTTGTTTTCGAAAGTGTTTCATAAAACTTTTGGTCCCTGTTGAACGGAAAGAAATGTTAATTATATCTATTCCCTATCAAGCCTAACGTAATGTGAACTTTGTACCGTTCTTATAGTGAAGTGTTTTAGTGATGTTTAAGTCCTCCTTAGTGCAGGTTCAGTTTAGGGCGCGCGCTTCCTGTGGCCGAGGTACGTGCCGGAGAGCGCCAGCAGGCGGTACCGCTGGCGCAGGTTGCGCGCGCGCACGTGCGCAGACGCGATCTCCACCGTGTACGAGCCGGGGAACCAGCCCGCCTCGCCGTCGCGCGTGCGCTCGCCGTAGTACCAACCTAAGACAATTGAATTACTTTTAATATAGACTAATACTATAAATGCGAACGTTTGGATGGATGTTTCTTACTACGTATCAGTAAAACGGCTTAACAGATATCGAAGAATTTGGCACATATGTAGATCATGGTCTGGTTATAATAAAAGAATCATAAGTAACATAGGTTACTTTTCAGAATAAAATCGATATCGTGCCGGTTTAGCGGCGCAACACTAGATCATTGATGTATACGTTCGTGCCATTCCTTGTTGTAATCTCGTAGACTTAGTAGTCAAGTATAATAAGGTTGTAACAATTACATTATTGTCCAGAACTACTTACTATTTTATTTAAGGATACTATACTATTTTAGTTAAGGAGTTAGTTTATGAATATGTGTTACCCTCGCTTGTCTTGCGCGTGACGTTGACGACGTCGCCCTCAGCGAGCGGCAGTTCGTCGGGCTGCGCGGGCGCGTACGCGTAGAGCGCGGCCACCTGCGGGCAGTCCCAGCCCGCGTACACCGCCTCGCCCGCGCCGCCCGTCAGCGGGGCCAGCGCCTCGCTCCACCGCGACAGATCCGTCTCGCTCGGACACGACATCACCTGCACACACACACACACACAGTCAAACATATTTCTCGAAGAATTTGGTGGAACAGCCCATTGAAAAGCGTACGTTATAAAGTGTAAGGCGTGATGATAAAGGTTGAGAAAATTGAGATTGACAGATAATGAACATTTATTATCATCATTAACTTTTTTCTGTTTACAGCTAGAAATAGGCTTTATCTAGTGCTTAATACAAATATGTGATCCTCCGCATTACGGATTCAACCACTTTGCGCCGAACGTACTAAGTCGTCGATCCACTTGGATGAAAGACGCCCCACGCTCCTGATCCACTTCTGTGCGTTCCAATTAAGGACATTTGTCGCTTGTGATGAATTTTCTTGTGCAATGTAATGTTAATGTATGTATATTTACCATCTCCACGGTGCGCGCGTCTCTGTTCTCTAGCAGCGTGAGGAGCAGCGCGTGCTTGGCGGCGGGCGGGGCGGCCGCGCCCTCGCACACCTCCAGCAGCGAGCGCGCGCACCAGTCCACCGCCAGGTACGACTCCTCGCTGACACGAACACAAAATTTACAATTTCAGGATATTAGACAAATGATTATAACGTGATGCTGAAGTAACTTACCCCTTCTTCTTGGTGACGACAAGGAGGTCGTTGAAAAGGAACAAGTGCAGCGGCACCTTGTGGAACTTCTTGCCGAACGTCAGCTTCAGCTCGTCCGCCTTCCAGATCAGCTGCGTCATCTCGCCGGAGCGCACCAGCCACCGGATAGGTCTAGACGATAATACATTATAAATGATGCCAGTAAGTAAGGAAACTGTAGCCTTAATGTGTGAAGACATACTTGCGGTCTCTGCGCGAGCACGCGGGGCCGAGCAGCGGCGCGGTGCGCGCGTGCGCGGGGAACTCGATGGCGGCCGCCAGCCGGAACATCTCCTCCACGCGCTCCGTGTTACGAGCGCCCTCGTTGCACTGCGACACGAACTGCACACCACACAATACAGTATAACAATATGCAACATCTTTATAATTAAACTTCTCCTGTTTTATCATGTCGTAGTGGCGCTAGTGTGCTGTGAAGTGAACTCACGTCGTTGAGCGTGGCGAGTGCGTGCATGCAGCCGTCGTACTCGCGGTCTGCGGGCTGCAGGTTGCGCAGCACCGCATCCAGCAGCAGCGGCAGCCGCGTCACGCGCTGCATCGGCAGCATCAGGAACGAGTGCAGCGACAGGCTCTGGCATGCAGGGTGGCTCTCCAGTCTGGACACATCGAATCATTCTTTACTAAAACTAACGTAGAACGGCGGAATAAAACTATATAGCACCTTATGTGACTACCACTCAATCATATACGCACAGAGCCCACAATATACCTTTTGAGTGCGTTAGCGAAGGCGGGTCGGTCGCGCAGCCGCTGCAGCGCGCGCACCATCAGCACCTGGTTCTCGCAGTACTTGACGTAGGCGTGGAAGCGCGCCTCTGCGTGCCGCCGCACGATGTCGCAGATGTCCTGCAGCAGGATATTCTCCTGCCAGCACTTCTCCAGGTCCATCATCAGCAGTTGCGAACACTTGCGTACTACAACACGAATAGATATGTTCATTTTACGTAAACAGATGATAGTGGCGCTAGTGAGCCAAGCTATTTCATGTACTTACCTGGTAGTATGGTAGAGAAGAGTGTATCCCAGTCGTGTGGCGGCAGCACGTGCGGGTCGCGGAAGGCGGGATGCGAGATGAAGTGTGCCTCTAGTACGTTCAAAGAGTTCAGGTACGAAGCCTCTGACGTAAGGACCTCGAACTTGGCCTCTTGCAAACGCTTCTGCGCTGGCGCTAGTGAGCCTAACATAAAATAAAAAAATACCATTAAACAGTTAAACATTTGTTTTTGTAGCTATTTTATAGGAAGTTTACTCACTAAGCACGGCTGAGTTAAGCACCTCTGGTACCTCGCACCAGAGAGTGCGCGCAGGTCCGCGCGGCGCCACTAGCGCCATGGCGGAAGGCCGCGCCCGCGCCGCGCTCGCCTCGTACCCGTCTGAATCCGAATCGCCGCTCTCACGACACGCCGACTGTGCAATAATGTTAATTTATTTCTATACATAATCAGATAAGAGAGTGGTATTTATATATAAGTTAAATTTTACTTCTACAATTATCAACGAGTATAAAGAAATATTACGTCAACGTGTGCGTGCAAGATTAGGCACACTTAATAACAGCTATGCCGTTTAGCGCAGGCATTGCTAATTTGAAAATAAATAACGCATACATGGAGATCAATATCAAGGATAAGTTAAGGCCATATCAATTCCAGAGGTTAATAGAAGTGATAAAAATTAATACAAACATTTATAAATAACGTGCTTGTGAGCGCTTCGGTGACGTGTTAATTGTTGTTCATTATACACTACGTTTCATTTTACGCGCACAGCGTAGCTTTGCATTTTTGTAGCGTTTTTCCCGGTTTTATTACGCCTTAGATCTTGGGGATTATCAATGGATTAAGCTGCTATAATCACTGTTATCATTTTCCTTATTTATTTTATTAACATTTACGTTAGTTTACGTTCTGAGATTAAAAACGAAACTCTATTTCGTAATACATATAACAAAAAACAAACACCTAAACGTAAAACGAAAAAGTTTTAGTATTAAGTATAATAAAATTTACACTCTATTGTATTATTATTATTAACATAAGTTAGTGGAACATTTAATTTAATTTGCTTGTTGCGGTTTCATGAGAACTCCCGCCATTTGTGACGCAGTTAGTTAGCAAAGTTTGTCTGCATTCAATTTAATGCGTATTACGATAACAATTCCTTGAAAGGCGACCGCCGTGATGCCAGTTAAAAAACGTCAAGTATGCGGTTCTCAATGACCGCAATAAAAGAACAAGATCAGGCGTATTTTTTAAACTTTTTTATTTAAAATTTCCAGTTCACTGTAAGAAGACGCTTGCATAGGTTCCATGGTTAACATCTATTAGTAAAGTATTGTTTTATCTGTGGTTAAAATCAAGATGGGGACATAAAACAAGAGCTTTAAAGAATACTGACACTGGATATAAGTGCCGTCTGCATTGATTATAAACTACAAATCAATTGAAATCTCCTACATATTGATTTCGCAGGAATTATACGACTATAGTACAATGGTACAGGAAATTAAAGAATAAGCCACAATGAGGTACAGACGCTCTATTTTGGTAGTTATGTAGTAATCCTGGTTACATAAATCTGGTAAATTACTTTTGGTGAAATGACAATAAACTAATGTAAATTGTATAAGTAGGAGTATCCAGTAGAACTAGATAAGAAAATATGGCTCATACGATTATTAACATCCTGTGTATTTATCTCTATGTGTCAACAAGGTTCAAATTTTTTTTTTCATCACTTCGGAGTGAAAGATACCAAAGAACCGAGGCCAAATTATTTAATAATTCAACAAAGTATTAGTAGTATTAGCTACAATAAATAAAAACTCAAATGTTTACTTCGACTTTGGCCGCGTTGTAGAACTGGTAGAGGGGCTCGTGTGTGAAGAGCGAGTGCGGCTGCGGGAGGGGGGAGGCGGGGTGGGAGCCCGATGACGCGCCCGACGACGACGACGCGTTGGCCTGGTACAGGCCCGCCTCTGAGTACCTGAGGACAAGTTAACACCAATTTAAATAAGTTAAGAAGATTGAAATACACAAAACTTAGTAATACATTTTCGCTATTCAAAGGATGACCTATGATGAGAATCATAAAGTTTGTATAGCTCGCAATTTCGTATGAGATATTAAAGCACAATTTTACACAACACAACGAAAAGGGTTCCGCAAGCAGTGAACTCAAATTGCACCCACTTGCAGACACGTGCTCGCAACTACGACCAGCTGTACATTTTGAATCTTATAATATGTTGCGTGTGTAGGTTTCATCGTCATGTAAACATCACAGCAGGGCGTAGGTATCTTCCAAGGTCGAAAGACGATTATTGGACCCTTTTTATTCTGAACTAGCTGTTCCCGTGCGGCTTCATCAGCGTGAAATTATAAAAACTTTCTTTTATTGTTTACATTTGTCAAATTATCAATTGCAAATGTTAAAATACCAATTACCTTACTATGGCAATCTTGCTTCCTTGATGTTGGCAGCAACTTATGGTCTCTTTCCCACATTAGGGTCTTTATACAAAATTACCCCCTAAGTTTAATGACGTGAAAATATATAGCCTAAAGCGTGACGTAAGTGTAGGGTTTTTTTTTAATTATTCAAAAATATGCTGTAATTGCCGACATCTTACGCCACAAAGAAGTGTGTGTTTACGCTTTATTATATTAGTATAGGTGAATACCACAGAATATTCCGAACACTATCGTCTATGGTTTATCTTGGGCGAAGTGTATCTACCTTGTGTTGTTTTGTGTCTGTCATTTAGGGATCAGTTCCACAAGCAATTAATTCTGCGAATTTGTTATTGCTTTTACATATTAACTTATACGAAACTGCATTAGGTATGCCGGCAGCTTAAAAATAAAGAATACGCATAACAAGTCTTGCTTCTGACAGTTTTTGTTACATAAGGAACGCATTGACAAACTCACGGACAAGAGAAAAAAAAATGTATACCAATTCAAGATCGTGCGTTGCCTGACACCGTGTCCATTTTAGTTTACACCAATTTCACACGGTCGAATTATAAACACCGTCACAGTATACGTGACGTGACGTGCCTAACCGTGGAAACTGCATTAAATATGACAAATTGTTTTTGTTACGACGTTTAAAAGGTTAAACGATACACGCGGAAGTCGTTTTATTAATTTGGTTAACCGTTTAGTAAATAGCCTCGGTTAGTGAATTATGACAAGGTTTTTCTTAAAGTAATTAAATTTAATGCAATAGTGATTAGATTACGGAACCTTAGTAAATTAGGATAAGTTAATACAATACTTAGGGCCTGTCCCACAATTCTTGTAAATTGTCAGAAAACAATCCAACGTATAAAATATGTGATGGAAATATCGGAATTTGGTACTCTATCTGACAGTGTCGCCACTTTTAAGCTATCTGAGCCTTTATCAGCCAGTGGTGGGACAGGCCCTTAGCGTTAAATGTTATTTTTAACATGTCTTGAATTCTTGAAACACTAGCACACACTATTCTGCACCAATTTTATGAACTGATAACAACTGTGATAAAATGTTTTAAGGTTTTAATTGCGATTATCTATGTCTTACAACAGCACAGTTTATCGGTCGTTCGTTTTATTTGTGTTTGTTTACGATGATGATGTCATGAACATTTTGTTTAGAAGAACTCACGGTGGTGGTTCCATCGTGGGATCTTTCTGACAATATTATACTGTCGTTTCAATTATTCTCTCAAAGAAAAATGAGATAACAATATTTTTTATGTATAATCGCAGTGAAAACTCACGGTTACGATATTTCTATGAAATAAATGTTAAGTACTTATAAACTTTTATAATTAACTAGAGGTTGCTCGCGACTTCGCCCGTGTGATATTAAAAAAAAAGAAAAAGCCTATTTGTTCTTCTAAACTAACCTCTACATCTATACCAAATTTTATCAAAATCCGTTCAGCCGTTTAGGCTACAAACTCTAACAAACATCCATACATCCCTCTAAACAGTCGCATTTATAACTATAATATATTAGTATGATTTATAATATTAGTATGATGTTACTCACAGATCAATTACCTTTCTAACGGTGAAAGAATTTTAAAACCGGCCCATTCCCTTTTGAGTCATTTCAATACATACAAAAATACAAATCTTTCCTCTTTATAATATTAGTATAAGTATAGATTAAAAATGAAATTGTAAACAACAATAATCTTATCTCCTTCAGTATTTTTATAATATTTTGAGTAAAATCCCAATGAATCATTATTTTGATTAAAACGTACATTTTACTATGACATTGAATCATCGTATAGAAAAATAAACTTGCATTACTCATTACACAGTCGAAGGA
The DNA here is from genome assembly GCA_003118335.3 of Papilio memnon. Classification (NCBI taxonomy): domain Eukaryota; kingdom Metazoa; phylum Arthropoda; class Insecta; order Lepidoptera; family Papilionidae; genus Papilio; species Papilio memnon. The sequence goes on from LD688941.1 coordinate 931,966, forward strand.
CAACAAGTAACAAGACATAAAACTAATGTTTAACATAAACAATAATTATTTATTCTTTGCCAATGATACAACAATAAAAATATTGAAATAATCTATGAAACTGTAAGAACAAGAATCATCATCAGATTAAAACAGTACAGAAAGATATAAAATTATCAGAATTTTTAATAATATAAAACTGTCCCACCTTTTAATAATGCATCCAATAAAAGTAATCACTTTTTATAATATTAAAACTGCACGTTATAAATTAAAACTTTAAAATCAAACTGCCTGTGTGCAGGCGTTCGTAGTACCGAAACCTTCCCGCTCGAATGCGAAACGAAACGAACAGACGTTCGAATACACAATGCACGTCGTCGCGTTGCCGCGGCCTCGAATGAGGGTCAGCTCACAAGCGTAAGCGATTAGAGTTATTTTTTTTTATAATAAGAAACTTCAATTGATTTCTCTAATTTTAATTAAGGTATTAAGAGCATACGAAACCGACGTGCATGGATGCGTAGATGTATGAAATAGAAGAAGCGAGATAGGTGTGTTAGAATATCTCTGCCTAGCTTTCCTGGTTACGGGCATAATTAAAAAAAAAATGTTAATGAAATTCTCTGATCTATTTTCTACCTAATGTTGAGATATGGTTTAGTTATTGAACAATCTGAAATCCACAATTCTTTTACATTTTTTAATGATATGATGATCTGTTCCCAGAATTAGAAGCACGACAATCGCGAAGTTCCATAAACTGGACCAAAGTTAACGGTGGTACAGAAAACTGGGTAGTGAGTCAGCTTCGTGGCTGGATGACTACGTCACACGATCGCTCCTGAGTAACGCGGGATGCTACATTCGTGCAGAGATTCTTTCCAGCGTTTATTCGCACAGCGAACAGTAGCCTGGGCAGCGGTTTGATTCGCGGATCGACAAGGACCGGTTCAACAGGCGGCATATTTACTGGTTGTGCTCGAACCGGCCGCGACGTTACGAGCCCCGCGACCACTTTTAAGCGAGATGTTTTTTGTGAGCAGGGAAAGAGGTCATTGTGATACGATCTCGTGCTCGATTCAATGCCAATGATTGCGATAGCCATTGTGGATAGAAGTTGTAAGAACTAGTTCGTATTATAATATTTACCTTGTAGTTTTTAAGCTAATAACATAATTTCAAATGTGTAGTTAAAGACTGATATAATTTATAAAACGAGTTGCGGTTTCTACATGCCTTATTTCTCCCTTTACTGGAACCTTCTACGGTGATAAGTACTGCTATAAGTAGTCGATACCTCCAGTTGAAGCTGTAGATGTTGATTATTTGAAGCAGTCCGTGTATATCGGCCCTTAGACGTGAAAGTCTGTCGGCGCGCTGACGGCCTCGGCGCCTGCGCTTCGATTGCACCACACTTTGCTACTTTACTGATCCAAGTCAACTCGGACACGTGTTTGAGGTAGACAATTTTGATGTATGATTACAAGACATATGTTTTAATAGAGATTATTTGCAATAAAACAATGTATCAATTTTGATATCGCAGAGGTAACGTAACACTCACTTCGTTCTTGTGAACAACGAAGGTGCAAATATGCGCTGAACTTATGTAACAATTGCTTACTTAAATAAATCATTGAATTGTTTAGTACTCACCAGGAGGGCGTGGTGGAGAGATGTGCGGGCTCACACTCGGCGTACCACGAGGTGCGCGTGCGGGGCCCTTTGTCCTTCCGAGATAGGGTAGGCAGCAGCCGCTTTAGTTCTGCACCATATCATGAAGTTTCATCAATTACATTAAGTTTTTTATTGGAATTGGCATTCGTAAGGGCTGTTTTAAAAACGTATTGTTTGAATCAGTATAATTATGTCAAAAAAATGAACTTTATATTTACTTGCAAACTGTAATTTGTATTAATAATAAGACCAATCCAGATTTAAACTTGCACAATGAATGGTTTGAAGACGTGGAATACAATCTCAAAAGTGTATAAAATTGTGTTCAGTGTAAAAACTCAAAACCATATCATTTTGACACAAAACTGTCCCAGTTTTCGTGTCCTTCAGTGTACAGGTGTTGCGGGTATAATAGTGCATAGATTATATATTTGTATTAACTACAGCGCATTGGCGCTAATATCAAATGCATGCAAATAGTCTATGGCCGGTCGGATGCTTTGCAAACACGTCATGCGACAATCATGCGAGACAGGCATATTTGTTCTGATAAGAAGAAAGACTAAAGATCTAAGGAAACCTATGTATAAATTTTGTAACTTATAGCTTACTTTAATCTACTTATGTATTCATGTAAACATGTGTGGAAAGTTAACCTAGCCTGCTCTAGCATTATAGAGAAAAATGTTTGTATTTTTGTATGTAAAGAAAAAAAAATAACTATCGGAAAAAACTATTAGACATATTTTATAATTCTTTCGTCATTATAAAGCTACTTTATCACATGGGCTAGCTATATTTATTAGGACTTTATATATAATTTTTAATTTATCGCGGACGAAGCCACGGTCAAAAGTCAGTGTTTAATACGATGCGGAGATAAGTAGTGTTTAGATTTACTTTTATTAAATGTAGATTGAATAAATTAGTTGCTTGTTTTCTTATGTTGTAATAGAAAATAATAAAAACTCACGTCCCATGTTAAACATTCAGCGATATCGCGACAGGACACAGACTATATAAATTTAAATGCAATTATTTCACATTGATGACGTCAGACGGCGCTGACATCGCGTGGCGCTGCGCGTGCGCAATAGACTGACAAATAACAATGGCTTCGTTGAGATTGCGACCCACGGTGTAATTGCTTTAAATTGTTATTATAATGCCTCTATAATTGTAGCTTTAATAAGTGAGACTGTATAAAGATTTTTCCTGTAGCAATGTATTTGTAATTTTGCTTTATGAAAATGTAAATAAAGTGTAAATTTTTGATTCTGTATAAGTTAATACCAACCTCGAGTCAATTCCATTTTAATTTTTAATATCATCTAATAATACCGTCCACTATAATGTAGGTGTTTGAGTGCGGTAATAAATCTTAAATAATGATAGCTAATAGAAAAGACTGAACCACCTTAAATGTCATAGATTAAGGTCAATGAAAAGTTAACCTCACCAACAAAGATAAGAAAAGGTCACTAAAACTAGTGGAAAAAGAAAAGAAAGATTGAAGATACAGGGCCAGTGCAAACACTAAGACATTCACGAAGCATGGCCGCTGCAACCAGACGTCTCCTGCGGCTGGAAATAACTAATATATCAAATTACAATATTTCTTGTTTAATAAGAGACCAGTTATAATATGTCCAGACTGTCAGAGAAAAAAAGATAAATCGAGAAAAAGTAAAAGTTACAAAAGAGTTCTCAAGTGAAATAATGGCGATATCTTTTTGGTTAAATTATTTTTTTTAATGCGAACAAAATTCCAGCCATTGCTATTACATTGCTATAAAATAATTGTCTATGCAAAAAAAAGTCTTTTGGTTCTCAGTATTTAAACTCATTAAAGAAATATCCAAAGTAATTTATATTAGTTATTATCAGCATTCGGAGCTCTGACCTTCATTTAGCGCTGTCTCCGTTTACTTTGATGTCTGTTGATTTAATTTAAAAACACTTCGAAGTATTTCCCTGAGAAGACATGGACGACACGGACAGACGTCAACTGAAACCTTTATATTCATTATTACTCACTGCCCTTTGAAGGATGATTTCAGAACTGAAATGACTCGTTTCCGCTCACTCAATCTTTCAAACTGGTAATTGGTAAGATCTTAACTTGCTGCAATTAAATTTAGACGAAAGAAGAATTTACAATGGAAATAAGTATTGTTAAATGCTATTGTAGCTTATATTCTTGTGACTTTTTAAGTAAAATAACGTAGGTATTTGGGAGTACAAGTGTGTAAGTTTTCTAGTGTGAAATGAAATTTGATATTTAAAAAAGTCGGGATATAAGCCAATATTAGGTATAAAATTTTGCCATTTGAATTTGTCGTTACTCTGTTTCTTACATATTGCCTAATTTGTGTCTACTTTGTTGGTTTGGTCAGTAATGTTGCGAGTCCAGTTGACGCCTGCACGTTACCTTCATTGACAGCGCTAAGGTCAGTGTGTGGCACGTGCTGCGCGTGGGGCGCGTGCTGCGCGTGCGGCACGTGTGGCGCGGGCGGCACGTGGGGCGGGTATGGCGCGTGCGGGGTGCGAGGCGCGGGAGGCGCGGGGGGCGCG
>LD688941.1:936235-965268 GCA_003118335.3 Papilio memnon
CGGGAGGCGGCGGGGGCGGCTGCGCGGGCCGCTCCAGGGGGGGCGCCAGGCACGGGGAGGACTCCGCCCACGCGCGCGTACCGTCACGCCGCCGGGATGACGCGGAGAGAGTGTCAGTGTTGGTGGCGCCACTGTCGCTGCTGTAGGAACAAGAAGCATTAACGAAAAGTTTAAAGCGTAAGATATTTTAGTTAGAAATTATGATTAAATACACACCAGTTGCTGAAACCAGAGTCACCGTCCATTGAATCCGTTAAGTAAAACGTGGAGTTGGTGATCTTGAGCGCGCTGGGAACTTCCGAGTTGAGGTCCACTGCCATCGACGATGCTCTCCTGAACCGAGACTTGAATGAGAAGTACGTTTTCCGCGAAAGAGTACCAGTGTCCTTTTTGGTTTCATTTGTGGGCGTAGTGGGCTTTTCTTGTGGTGACCCCTGATCGCAATTACTGTGTCTTTTATCCCCACTTGAGGACTTCCCCTCCTCTTTGATGCCAACCTTAGTTATGGTGTTATCGCTTTTAGTGCTTAAGTTTCTAGTTTCGTTGAAGGCGATATTCGTGTAATTAGTCTGTAGGTCGGGTCTCTCGTAATTGGCATAGATCGGTGATCTCATTTTGGCTTTAGGTATGTCGTAGGTTCCGTTCTGTTGTGTGGGTTTCGCGAATGGCTTGCCGTCCATTGCCACTGAAACAAGTAAGAATACGTTTAAAAATAAATTACATTTTGTTATTAAGTGAAATAACATGGAGCAGACTCATTAATTGTGGTTTGTTTTTTATTAACCCTGATTTATTCAAATTTCCAAATATGACACTGGCACCTGTTTCGGTTTACAACTTCGTATTTGGTGGTCACGCCCACATACAATATTACTAATCGCGTTCTGATGACGATTGTTAAAGTAAGGTGTTAAATTTCACAAAATAAAATATTACTTTTGTAAAAAAGAACGATGATACTTTTACTGATTTTTGTTTTCTCTACCAACATCCGATATGGTCTAGTGGCTAGGATACCTGGCTCTCACCCAGGAGGCTCGGGTTCGATTCCCGGTATCGGAAATCCTCTTTTTGTTCATTTCATAAATTATAAAAACGAATTTTATTACAAAAACGTTTCAATAAATTTAACTTTATTTGAAATTCCCATTTTCTCTTTTTTATGGCACTTTTCATTTTTAACTAAAATTTTTTGCGAATCAGTTATTTCATGCAAACAAAAAAAAAATAAACGAGATTGCTGGTAAATAATATACTTTATTCCTATACTTTTTACCCAGTTCTCAATCATAAGATTGATTTATTCTATGTGTTTGCAACACAAACAAGAATTAACACGACAAGGTATAAAAAACTGTTATGAAAATAATCTCACCTGTATATCGTTTAGTGAGATTGCGTTTGATTTGTCTCATCTTCTTCTGCGCGGCGTTGGCGATCTTGGTGAGGGTGTAGGGCCCGCCGCCGTTGGGCGGAGTGGGCAGTCTCGTGGACGGCACTTCCGGAGCGGTGCGTGTCGGTCCTGACTGAAATAAAATACGATTCATTTATAATTTGATATATAATGATGTGTTGCTGAAGTTTCCTTTTATTTTATCACTAGCTTTCGCCCGCGACTCCGTCCGCGTGGAATTAAAAAAAAAACAAAAGTGAGCAGCCTATGTGTTCTTCCAAACTATCCTCTATGTTTATGCCAAATTTCATTGAGATCCGTTTAGCCGTTTAGACTACAAACTCGTAACAAACATCCATCATCCATCTAAACTTTCGCATTTATAATATTAGTAAGATTACCTAGTGATTCATTAGTGTCACCTAAGTTTCAATGTAGTAAAATTCGAGTTACGTTCGAAAACACTAACGAATGGTTAAATGTAGCTGGGAAACCGACCATATGTACAGTTTATTCAAAATAATATTTGAAATCGTCCAGTAGTTTAACAAACACAATTCATACAAATAAGCGTCTTTTGGAGAGTCGGCAACTACGCCCCTTACTACTAACCCCCTCCCCCTTGATCATCGACGAGCCCTCTTAGATTAAAGGTTAGCAATGCTCAGGTTTATTTTATTTATTTATCTCACCTGTTCATGATCTTCCGAGTCGGTGTCACTATCGAATGAATCGAAGTCATCTTCGAGGGGCAGCATTTGTGATGCTGAGCTCGCGTGGGCTCCGTGTGCGGAGTGGGCAACGTGCGTGTCGTGTGTGTGTGCCATGTGGGCGACGTGGGTCGGGTGCGCGGGTACAGGCGGCGCAGGCTCCAGCGACTCGTAGAAATGTCCTGAATCACTGCTGTCTCCATCTGGAATTAAAAATAAGATCGCTGAATAAAACTCTTAGATTTTATTGTATTAAGTCATAGTTTTTAAAAAGGTTTTCTCGAAATTAAACTAAGCACGTATTTTATTATCAGGAATGTGATATTATAGATAGCCTATAGAAGTTCTTCATAACGTCGTGTACATAATACGTACTGAAACAAATCCTATTGTGCTCAAAGATCCATGTGAAATAAGTGGGTCAAAACGTTACGTCAAGTGACGTCACCCGGTATGGTAACCGTGGACATGTTTCATGTCTGCAACGTGCTTCACCTGCAGTTTGGTTACTGGATTTTTTTTTAATACAAAATTTGATGTCAGGGTTTACCTATTGTTATATCAGAGAATTAAATCCAATTATTAATTTGAACGTGCGCACACCTAAAACTAAACTATCGCACAACTGTTTAGTCGCTCTTTGATTCCTATGAGCTTATATGGAGAGCTAAACAGTTGAATGGGTTGCGAAACAATCGACAATCGCACAACTGTTGTATAGTATTGTATAGTTTAGTCAAAGGTGTGTCAATTATAGGTAGGTAGGAAATAAATTTCCCCAACTATGCTTCTTGAAATTTTATCTTACACTGGTTTTGACAAAACCGAATGAAGCAAGTATCGGAAAGTGAGAATGCGCCGGTTAAAATGTCAAGGGTGCGGTGCACTGGGCGGTTACATAAACGCAAGTTGCCGGCACCGAGTGGCGACATGTTTCGGCTGACGCAAGTGCGCCAGTGTTTAGTGAATCTGTTTGAATGTACACTAACATAACCTACAAATTCTAGTAACATTGCCCGCAACATTTTATGTAGAGAAAAATATAACAAAGTAAAGAAAATAATTAAGCTTCGAAATTGTGCCTCATAATTAAAGACAGCTCTTGAAAATGAATGAAATAGGAACTTTATGTTTATGTTATAATTGTAATTAAATATCGTGGTTAAATTATAGTATTGGCCACTTGTAGAATTGGTTGTATTTCACAAAACGGCCAGCTAGATAGAACAGTTTATTTATACTATATATATAATAAAATTGGACTGTCTGTTTGTAACATCAAAAGAAAAATTCCAGATTTCGGGAAGATGATGTATTTGCGTTGCTGATAACGAAAATCGCATTAAATTTTTTACTGTCTGTCTGTCCGCAAGCCGCGTTTGTTCCGGCTCCGAAACGGCTGGGCCGATTTCGACCGGACTTTCACTGAAGGGTAGTAGACATAGACGGGCATATTATAGACAACTTTTTTATCTTAATATTGCGCGGACCAAGTCGCGGACAACAACTAGTTGATAATAACTTTATTAATTACCCCTTTGGGCGGGGGTTCTGGGGTTCAAACCAGCTACCGCCCTATATGCTAGATTGATAAATAAACAAAAAAATTGTATTCGACATGAATTATTCGTAAAGTCTTTGTAATAGTTTTACGTTTTTGCTTCAATTGGCACATAAAATTTTAATAAAATCACAGTCCGCCATGTTGTAACACAAAACAAAACACTAAAAGCATCTAAACGCACACACACACAACCAGTAATAACATCAATGAAGAATTTTCACTATTTCTAATTACTGCGATTCTAAATATTTATAAAACTAACCTGCTTTTGTCCCTTTGTTATTCCGTGGCACAATGGCAAGAATTCCAATGACTACTCGCGTTCAAGAATGCAAGGCTCTCAACATCAATACATTATTATTACATTTTTAATAAATATGTTTATCTAATTGCGATACTTTCATTCACCATGGTCATTCATATGATCATTGAATATAAATATTTGTTATTTGTTAAATATCCAATAGTAATAAACAAAAAACATAACGATACCTAAAAACGCGTAAATCAGGTATTAAAAAGGAATTATAGAACAATTTCGGTATCCCGATCGATTTATTTATTTTGAAGTATTTTAGAGAAACCGCACAGATAAAAAAACTGAATTATTTAAATATTATTGGATGATGTTATGGAATATGAATGACTTTAATACACGGGAGAGCAAAAGTCTCTACAAAAATCTGGTCTTTCATAAATAGTTCAAAATTAAAAAAATATTTAAATGATACAAAGTGATGTTGTTTAAACAAAATATTTTGAAAAAAGAAACATAAAAAAGGTTGAAAAATGAAAATAATAGATAAATAATTAAAAAGTTAATAAAAACTAAAAACTAATCTAAAATTTAAAGATGTCCAAATCCACAAGACCAAGCAATTGATAACAGTTGACAGAAAGGTTCCTTACTGCTAAATATGTTCCGAAATGGCAGACTGGAGTATGACACGGTAGCATACACCCTCGCTTCACTGTTAAAGCTGTTCAGCAAACACCATTCCGTTATCGAATCCTGTCCCTGTGCTGTGTATATTATCTTCATTTTGACTTCCTAACAATTCACTTCCATACAAAATGCCACTAGGCTTCAACACTATCAGCTCCACATGACACGGCGTGTTCACTTGACACCTACACGAGAACTGGCAATGTAACAATAGAAAATAATCCAGCCCAGAGAATTATTGACAAACATTAGGTCGCTCGCGTCGAATACAAAGGCGTTCAATCAAAACAACCACATTCATTCACAATCAATGCTATAAGAATTTCAAAAACAACGGAAAAAAATTATGTAAACAGACATAAGTCGTAGTCCTTTGTCTCTGTGACATAAGGTTGTGTGATTAATGATATCAATGATGTCCGAGGTTTACGAAGGATGCGGTGTCATTTTATTATCGTGTTGACGAATGGTTAGTAACAACTGAAGGCGATGGTGAGACTTTTGATACTCGTCATATCATAAAATATACTAACAATAAATAACACAAAATAAAAACACTGCAGTGAGTAACAATAATAATTTTGAATTCAGCAAGCATTTCTTTCCCTTCCTACCGTGTTTATATTTGTACAGTTTCGAGACAAGTGGCTACCATTTACTTTCAGTGAGTACTATCAATTGCTTTATTTATTGCATATTTTTTTGCTGATAGATATCGCTAACTTCAAGTTAAAGGTACATATATCGAGGGTATCTAGTTTCAAAGGCTTTAGGTTTCAAGACTTACTCGAATCGAAGTTACGATTGATTGCAATCACGAAAAGGATATAGTTTGTCCTTGCCTTAACGTCCGAATTGTAGTAAATGAATATCTAACTTTACTTGGTTATTACTGAATCACGTTTGAAATTCATTATGGCAAATAATTTCCGCATTTCCAATATGCATTGTATTTTAGGAATTGAAGAGTTCAATACAACAATGGTTGGCTTTAAACAAAATATAACTTGTTTGTTTTAGAATAGTTACCGATAAATGCAACAAGATCTTGGATCTCGATCTCGCCATCTTGCAGTACAGTCCTGATGCACAGCCAGCACGTTTGATCCAGCACTTTAATAACTGTCACTCTGTCGTCGAAGTCATCGTTGAGTCCGCGCCGGACTCTCCTCCCGGTCTGTTCGTCGTTGGCGCTGTAGTGTGCTGACTTCGCGCTCGTCTCGATGTACACCTTCGTCGGTGATGTAACGGAAACTACGGGAATTGCGGCAGGTCAAGGTACGTTTGCTGATTGTTGAATTTGACTTTAAACTCGTCTGTGGTGAGTCGTATGTGATTAAATGGTAATTTGTCATATATACAGAGATTAATGGAAGTATAATTATTGATATAGGTGTATAGAAAATATCAGCCCAGTTAATGACCGGCGAGCAATGCGCTCGAGCTACAGTTGCTATGTCAATATCAGCTTGCAATGCAACGGAATTGATTAGCAAACATTACGCACCGGGTGCTAAAAAGGGAAAACTGGTCGGACGAGTTTAAAGTCAATATTGTTACAATAATCCTGAGTCAGCGAGGACTTGCGACACATTTATCTCAAAAATTTAAAATGAACCTTGATCGCCGCAATTCCTTCGAAAAGTCCGCGGCCTCGCGGGCAGCGGCGGCGCCACTCCGTACTGTGGCGACCGTTCCGATACCATTTTTCACCATTTTTTATCACTTCACTACATCACTTGCACTTTCACAAAGTCTCTACGAACAACACTCGACGCGGAAGTTGCTGGCCGCAGACTGCGATGGAAGTCGTCAGCTGTTTATCCATTTACAGTGTAACACAAGAACTAAACGCACTTTGCTTGAGGAGTGTTCGAGTTTCCTGGTCGATTTTACATTTTAAATCGAGAGGAAAACCGATAGTAGGAGTTGTCAAAGAGTTGTATAAAACAGATTGGTCGATTATAAACCAGAAACGTTATCGATGTCCGAATGGTCGGTAAGTATTCGGTCGACTATTCGAGTAGTCAGTCGCAGTAAAGCGGCAAGCCCCCGGCAGCTGCGCTCAGGGTCGCCCGGTGCGGCCGGCCGCCTCGCCGCCGCCACGAAACCTGAGTCTTTTTTATTGGTCACAATGTTGCCAGTCACACCATTGAGAACGCTCGAAATAAATCTATTTATTGACATTGAATTATATTGCTCTTGAATAACACTGCTAGTTTGTTTTCCTCATTAAGTTAAGGCCTTTCATTCATTTTGCTTTGATTAGATTTCTTGATGTTTTCTGAACTAATATTAGAGGTTATTTAAACTAGCACCATAGTACATTCTAGTAGATAATAAAGTAGAGAGCGCAGTCTGTAATTCGATGAGACGGTTACATATTTAAATCCGTTCCATCTACTATCTTGTCATGGTTTATATGAATGCAGAAAAGAAGCGGACTGTTATAATTTTACATGTACATGACATATCGCTTGTTAGCTATGCAATTGGAGTGGTGATTGTTGCAACACAATAAGGTGTCATCAGTTCCGCTGCACTACTAGAAACTAAATTATTTACTGGCTGGTTTTCTGACATACCATAAAAGAAGGAAATAAAGAAAAACACTACTCTACTAAAAACAAAAGACAACAGTACTCAATAATAACGCAAAGAACTTGAATTTTAAGACTGGACTTCACAGCATTAAGTTTTCTTGTCAGATTCCAATTAGAAAAGACTAAAATATGGATGTTATTATTTACAGTCCTTAAACTATTTCATATCGCTGTATGAATAAACCTATTCAAAGTTCAAATCTTACTAACATTATAAATGCGAAAGTTTAGATAAATGGATGGATGTTTGTTAGAGTTTGTAGCCTAAACGGCTGAACGGATCTCCATGAAATTTGACATAGACGTAGATGACAGTCTGGAAAAATACATAGGCTACTCATTTTTGTTTTTTTTTAATTCCACGCGGACGGAGTCGCGGGCGAAAGTTAGTCTTAACTAAATTTATGCTGAACGCAAGAGTTATGCACCGATTTAGGAACTTGTTATTTTGTGTTGGTCTGTGCTTAGAATGTAACTACGAATGCGTTAATAACAATTAATGTAAAACCGAATCTATATTGTTAAGCTGTTAACTCATGGTGTGGTAATCACCATGTATAAATAAACTATTTAGGGAATAATCTTATGCATATAATAATTTGCATACATTCATGGCCCGAGACAAAACCCAGAGCCCAGGATAGAGCGAGATGGCGGCGCACTGTGGACACCCTCTGCCCCGCTTCGGGGACATAGGACCATAAAAAGAAGGAGAAGAATATGCAATAATTTGGCGGGGCACTGTGGACGCCCTCTGCTCCACTTCGGGAACATAGGACAATAATAATAAGAAAAATACAATAATTTTGTGTTTGAAGTATAGAAACGGTTTGTTATTTGGGAAGCAAGCTAAATGTTTTTGCATTCTAATATTTAGAAGGGAGAGGGCAAAAGAAGCCGAAAATTAAACAATATTGAACGACAAATTAATAGTTTAAATCAAAATTAAGTATTGTAATGTTGTCTTAAGTAAGGGATTAGAAAAATAATTACGAAGTTGTCTGGTGCAAATATATCTTTGGTGAAGATTAATAACACACGCCGATGTCTTTTTATCAAATATAAACGTTACATAATTTATAATATTTCCTTTAAGTTAAATTGCTACATCGCAAGTATGTACACGTCGATCTGTTGTGGTATCAAGAGAGCGCACAGAGTATGCTTTCTATTCTCAAAGGTAAAAAAAACAACATTATCTTTGCTTTGTTGTTTATTGTCTACATGTTCAAGCTCTATTCTAGCGTATAGTTTGGTAAAAGATTGCGTAATTGAATGTCAATATTTTTTTAAATAACCGTGATTTGACATCATCTGTTGTCGCTGTTTTCAAAAAGAATGATAACGATGGCAGTATGTTTTATACTTTCGTCAAAAAAAACTAAATTAAAAAATGTTCGATAGATCTAAATTAGTCACAATCTAAAATTGTAATAAACTCAACACGGTATTCGATACGGATGTAGATATTAAACTTTCAAATGCTGTTGGAAATTATTTCTGAAAACTTTAATAACATCTAATACTAACGAAAAATATTATTGTGATTTATTTTTGTCACATTTCAATAATACTGTAATTTTATACAAAATGACCTATAAAATGTTTATAAAATAACAAAAAAAAAATTCTAAATTAACTAAGGATGTAATAAAGATTACAATTTTAATTTTTCTATGCATTAAACATAAATAATTGGTATTGCACTTGAATGCACAATTTGTACATTAATGAATATTGATCAATTAAACCAGTAAATAAATCGAATCGTGAATTCCGGCCGAACATGTGAGTTCCGCATACGAACTTTATTATTGCAGTTTCATGTTTTCTATACCTGCATCACAAATACGTGTGATGTTTAATGCAAAGCGATTTCTATACGTTTTGTTTGTTTTTTTGGTAGAGGAAAATACGTAGAAAATATTACGTTTATATTTTTAAAACCTTATTTGTTAAATTTCCACAAAAGTTGAAGTTTTAATCGAATTTTAATTGCTTCTATTCCAAACATAATAAAAACAACAACGCTATAAGACTATTTATAATAAATGGAAGTCTAATTCTGATCGTAACTTAATGTATAAGTTAATTAAACTTAATGCTAATGATTCGCCTGGTCAAATGCACCCGGCGTGGGATGACAGATTGCGTGAGGATTTAACATTCGGACATAAGTCTTACATCGACAATGATTTGCATTGAATTCCAACGACTGAGGCCGTTGTCGCTACATCTATGTTACTTAGCTAAGTGGCATTTAAGTAGACAACTTAACAATAACACCGGCCGCTTTACGACGTCAGTATGCTATTTATAAAGTTGACAACAAAGAATAAAATATGATTGTTAAGGTTAAGTTGATACGAAATTAATACTGTATTTGCCGATTACGCGAAATGAGGTTTGCGGTAAACGGAACACCGTGAAAACAATAGATAATGCTCAACTTAGAGCAAACATTGTAACTTTAATGTAGCGAAGCGGTGCGTGAAAAGAGATAAAGTCCAATTAGCTGATAAAGAACAAACTCATAGAAAGCTTAGCATACAAGTCATTACATTTAAAACAAATATAATTCGATGCACTTAATTCTTGCGACACGTGATTTTTAAAAACAAATGACGATTTTCATCATAGAGTAGTTTAAATATAGAATGTCCAATGTAAAACTTGTTCACTGTTTCATTGTTTTAGTTACTTTCACAGTCGCGAGGTGGCGCGTGGAGGCGCGGCGCACGTCCGGCGAGGTGCGCGGGCGCAGGGCTAACTTGCGATCGCTCGGCCCCCTCCCACGGCCAGTACTCAGACGCCGACAAACGCCATATTTGTCTCACCCCTTTAAACTTGTTTTGTCTGATCTTAACATTTACGGTATCTTTACAAATCCTTTCGAATTTAATAAAGTAATATTTATTACGTTTTATAATATAATATTTACGTCGAAAAGTCTGCTAAGGTTTATACTAAATTTATTGTGTCGAAAATAACCTATGTTAAAAAAAAGTAAATCAAACCATAGACGTACATTTTTTTTTCTGTTCCTTATTCTTAATACATTTTTTTCAATTTAATTTAAATAATGTTATTAAAAAATTGGTACTGGTCTTTACAAATAAAGCAAGTAACTTTGATGTAAAAGTCATCAAAAATTAATAAGAATTATTAAAAAACTGGTCAAACAACTGAACAACGACATTGATGAATCATGAACGATAACGCGCATAAATTAACACTAATGAATATTATTTGTAAAAAGCCAAACTACATTTATTTAAAAGCTCAATCTGATACCAGGAACCAATATTTTATAGTTATATATTGTGAAATTGCATCGGAATACGTTAAAAAGTGTATATCGGTGCGTAACAATTGTGATGTGACGTAACGTGAATTCTTTAACTGGAGCAACTAAATAATTGATCCCACGTTCGAATTCTGTGCCTTCGTTACACAGATCTAGGCTAGGGTTGTCGATAAATAGTTTTCATTCCCTTTCATACATACAAGCCAATACAAAAGATAATTCAAGACTTTTTTTAACCTTTCCTTTTTCATTAACATTCATAACCTCGAAATTACAATTTAAACTTTCCTTACATTGTCATTTATAGATTTGAAAAGTATAAATCAAATCGATGTTTCTGGAATAAAAAATACACATTTTTCTAACTACTGACATCCCTAAAGTTCCACCTGAGTTGAATGTTCCGTCGTGTATTAACCATTCTAATCAAGTTTTCATCTAGTCGAGCGACACCGCTGTTCCTGTTACTCTATGGAGGAAATTACGTGATCGACTGCGGAATTTCCTCATATCTAGTTTGCATGACTAATACCCCGTAATAAGCTAATATCACATTACATTTAAATTTGCTTTGAAATAAAACGTTTATAAAGAAAATTACTGTATGGAAAATAAAATCTGTATTGCCTAAAGTGTATTTATTGCTGGAAGTGATAATTTTAAGAGCATAATTAATAATGTAAAGTTCATTGAACTCTATTAAATAAAATAAATTTTAGACACGGTTTCATATTGACTTATTTCTATACCGGCAAGTTACGTTTCTTATTGGCATCATAATGTTTTTGTATATTGAAAGTAAGTTAATTATTAGTAAATTAAAATTAATCCTGTCTTGTAGACAAAGATAACCTCAATGTGCATTCTAATTGTTAACTCAGAGTTGTTGAGTTAGGTATATTAATCATACTTAATTTATATTAAAAGTACAGTGAGTGCAGTAAGTTCTGTTTATAACAATTATTTTGTAAGTACGCCATTTTGTTTTACTAGTGGGTTGTGCTTCGGTGACCGCATACCGTGACAGCTCTCAGCCTACAATCTCGTATGTCCGGCTTGGATCATAATTACTTTACCGTATTGTATAATATATTATAGATAGAACTATTAACCCTTAAATGCATTTTTTTATTACGCCCTGAAAAGCATTTAGGTACATATAACATAAAAAATAATGAAAAAAAATCTTGTATAAAAAATAGGTATTTATTATGAAAAAATATGAAAAACAATCAATATGTTTATTATCTATGGTCGTGAAAGTGCGTTCGGAAACACATACCACACGAATTCAATAAAATAACTGAAAACGTGGTATGAGTACATTTGGCAACAAGATGCATTTAAGGGTTAAATTTTTCATAATCAATTTGACCTTTCATTTGGAGTCCTTAATGTGATAGAGAAGGGAATAAAATGCAGAAAGTCAAATATTACCAAAAAGGTCTATTGTGTTATAAAATGAATAACAGCCGACTGCTTGAAGCTTTCAGTACGTCCTTTGTTTTGCGTTGTGTTTTATTTCATGGTACGATTTTGTTTTCTCCGAACACGAGTCAAAACTAGTTCGCAGGAATGGATAGGCCTTTCACAACAGGTATTACTAGTTTCGATATTAAGAAATGACTGAAAAATGACGCGGAAGTGAAAGGTCAAGTTATTGTCACATTAATAAAAACAAGTGTAGTTTTCACAATTAATTTCTAGACAATATTTCTACAATATTAAAAATATTTAACTTAAATCTTAGCATAAGTATTGTACAGGCTACAAAATGTGGGTTTTCCGCTTTTTCACTGACTTGTATTTAAAAATGTTTGATAAAAGTTTTAATAATTTTTTTTTTTTGATTATAATGTAAAAGACATCAACGAATTCATTCTCCAATACTACAATAAAAATTGCTCTACTTCAATTTAAATAAGAGATAGTGAGAGGCGATTTCAAGTAGAACTAGCGTCTAATATTTCTCAGAATATCAACTAATGTTCACAGTCTATTTAACGTAATCCGACCGCCGCCATTACGAAACGATCGGTCATGACGAATTGCACAAATCGTTGTAGTGTTTGGTCATCCCGACCAGCATGCACTGACCTCTCTTGGCAACATACACACAAGATTATTGAACCGAGTCAATTATTTTAAAGGGTCACGCTACACTGGATCCTCGCGGCTATTTGTAACACTAGCGCGCCTACTTTTAAGGTCAAGGATGTGTACACACACTCTTACATGTGATACAAGGACGCGATTATGGTTCCTATTACAATGTATTATGTGCTACATTTGTGTACAATAATTTCTTATTTGTATATAACAAGGATACTGATGTTATTCATGCGTAAGAAGAAAATGAATATATTTAATATTAGAGTCAAAAACATAGGTTAAAAAATTAGATAGATAATATTCATAGCGTGCACATACATATGGAAAATAGCAAAGTAAATTGTCAGTGAGAACTCATTGTAAAAAGACACTCAGTCTAAATTAACAAATAATTTAACTATACGCTTTTGTTGCAAATAAAATAATAAAATTAGAATCCGCTCAGTGTATCACCTTCCTAACGTTACTACGTGAGAAGAAGAATCGTATGTTGAATGACAATTTGTTTAAAAAAATCCACTTTGTGATGGGAATGTGCGATTGTTGGTAATCCTTGACTATAAAGACAATGGCCTGTTAACAGAATAATTGAAAAGTTTGACATTACATTTAACGCTCAAAGTTATCTTAACAATCATCTAATATTTGAATACACGAAATTAATTGTGATTTTGTACTAGAAATTCTTAATTAACCTCGGAATTAAAGAAAAATCCATCTCTTACATGCACTATCAATTAATTTAAATGGAAAGAAACATTCAACAATTTGGATTGTTACATCCTCGAACTTCTCTTTCCTATACTAATACTAGCTCTTCCCATGCGGCTCCATCCGCGTGAAATTATAAAAACTTTATTTTATTGTTTACATTTGTCAAATGTCAAAATTCAAATGCACAAATGACAACTAAGGTCTTTGACATTGACTATCCTGCTTCCTTGATGTTGGCAGTAACTTATGGTCTCTTTTCCACGTTAGGATTTTTATACAATTTATTTACCCCCTAAGTTTAATAGCGTGAAAATATATAGCCTAAAGCGTGTCATAAGTGTAGGGTTTTTTATTAAAAAAAGAATTATTCAAAAATATGCTGTAATTGCTGAGATCTTACGCCAAAAAGTAGTGTGTGTTTACACTTTATTATATTAGTATAGATTATAAATGCGAAAGTTTAGATGGATGGATGTTTGTTAGAGTTTGTAAACGGATGAACGAATTTCGATGAAATTTCGTATAGATGTAGCGGATAGTCTGGAAGAATACTCACTTTTGTTTTTTTTATTCCACTCGGACGGAGTCGCGGGCGAAAGCTAGTACAGAATAAAGAAGTGTAAATTTGGCAAGGGACGCGATGGTTAGGAAATGAATCCTTTTAAAATACGCATTTACGATTATACAGATATGTCTTTAGATCGAGAACTCTCCTTTTAGAAACAGCAAATATGTATAAGTAAGGCTTTATGGTACTACAATATTATATCTAGGTTACTTGGAATGTGTTCTATAACAAACCTAATTGCACAGTTTCACCGTTATCTATGTGGGTCGTCGACGATCAATACTGTTGTTGTAATCACGCGAACTTAATTATCAATAACTGTGCATTATTAATTAAATACATTAGGAAACATAATAATCGATTCTAATTCTAATTAGTTTAGAGTAAAACTATAATCATACTAATATTATAAATGCGAAAGTTTAAGTGGATGGATGGATGTTTGTTAGAGTTTGTAGCCTAAACGGCTGAACGGATCTCCATGAAATTCAACACAGATGTAGAGCATAGTCTGGAAAAACACATAGGCTACTTTTTATCCTGGAAATAGGTACGGTTCCCGTGGGATACATTAATTTTGTTTTTTAATGTTTACTTGATAATTCTGCAACGGTTCAACATATCTTATTGAAATTTGGCACTTATATAAAACAAAGTTTGGAATGCACATGGGATAAAGTTCACCCTTGAAAAATGTCCGGTTCCCGAGGGATGCGTAGTTTTTTGTTATTTACATAGTTCATATGTTTCCTAATACCACGCGGACGAAGTCGCGGGCAACAGCTATTATATCTGAAGTAGACAAAACTGTCACGCATTAAAACATATTTATAGAATTCTTAGCAACAGAGATTTTGTTCTGTTTTACTTAGAGAAGCGTGTATGTTTGTATTTAGGAATGTTTAAACAACGGAACGTGATTTCGGCAATTAATCAAATTGTTCCTTGTTCGTGGGTGCTGGAATGCGGCTGCGGCGCCGCCCGCCCACGCCGGACGGTAAGAACGTGCACTCGCGACAGTGTTGCCCTCTGCTTAAGCCTACTTACCGCATAAGACCATTGTCACAGTTACAAGTGCGATGAACTCTTGCGAAATCAATGGTCAACATTATCTCGTTTTTCAAATATTTAGATGATTAAGGCAAAGAATCTAAGTAACAATTGAAATATACTATAAGAATAAAATAGTACTTGCAATAAATTAGCACGATCCGCGCCCAATTGTTTTTAAAGTGACATTTTCGACAGGCGCTTAACATTTTTAATGCCTCCGTAATTTTGTTTATATTCAAATAATACAAATGCTTCAGTAATCAATTCCTATGAAATTAAAAATATAAAAATTGCATTTTCCAAAATGAGAGATTCTTTATCTAAATAGAAATAAACGCCATCTATCGATAAAAGTTAACAACTATCAATTTTAATGTTACATTCTCCGGCACATAGAGGGCGTAGGCGTATAAAAACAAAAAGTTTAAAATTGAATTAATAACTAACCTTTGTCATTCGATTTTTGCTTCGGAGTTTTCTGCCACTGATGCCGAACCTTCTGCGACCAGCTGATAGGACTTTTTCTTCCGCGACTTCTCTCGCGAACGCTGTCAGGAATAATTTCCATTATACTAGTATATTGGAATTGAATTTATTCAATAACTTTAAAACTACTTAGAGACGTGTAGGAATTTGTAAAAAATGTGTTATACTTTGCTCTACTACTTACAGACTGAGATAGATTCAAATAATTTTGCAGTATCAGAATCTGATAAAGCTATTTACTTTACTCTTCGAGTAGTGCATTAGGCGCCGCAATATGTAGGTCATATGGAAAAGTTACAAAAAATCTCGTATATATTTTTTTATAGACATCTAATCTAGGAATAGAAAAATACAATTTTATAGGAATTGAAAATATAAATTGCTTTTTATCATTTACTTGGCGCCCAATTTAATGTTGTCGCAAATTAAAATAAATAATTGAAATTATTGAGAGTATTCTGATAGTACTTATTGGTTATACTCTAAAATTAGATATGAAAGTAACTCACATTACAATTTTCTGCTCATCAGTCTTTTCTTCATCGGACACGTCGACCCAGTCGTCGCTGCGATCGCTCCTGTCACTCACGCTGGTCGTACTGCTCGGCACTTGGAAGGCGATCTCCTGCCCGTTGTAACTTATCACAGACCTCTGCCCATATATGCTGTTGGTCTTCTGCTCGCTGGACAATGTCGACTGGCTTATGTTGGACATGTTGTCAAACGATAAGCGCTTTTGAACCGCACTAGCTAGTTGCTTCTTCAAATTGTTTCTCAGCTTCACCATGCTTGGACTGTTTGGAATGCTTTCGTAGCAATGTGATAGTGAAGTGTTGTCGGCCTGCTTGATTGTGTCGTAAATATTCTCACCGTCATTATAACCCGTGTAGTTAGATGAGACAAAGGAATGTCTGCTGCTGTAGTCTGGACTGCTCTGATTTGATTGGACTTTGGGAGGAATTTTTTCATATATCCTGCCCGTACCGATCTTTTCGTAGCTTTCAGTGGATGTACCGCTGACTGACTTCGTAATGGCATAGTTTTTTGTGTTGTCTTGAGGGCCGTAAGGTCGATAGTCCTCAGCTATTTGGATGCCTGAACTGGAAGTGACGCAGTATGGCTTGATGGGGGATTTGCAGTACTCGTACCCGTCGTCGCTGTCGCCGTCACCTCGAGTTCTTTCTTCTAACTGATTGAAACAAAGCTCATAATTATGTAGACTACTCTCATCTCCTTCTGGATGGGATCTCGCTTCTAAAAGAGTTTGATATATGTTTTCCTCTTTGGATTTTATAGTTGGTGATAACTGACATTCCTGCTTTGGTATTTCAGGAAGAGGACAGTTAATTTTCGATGTTCTATCGATACTTTTAATGGGAATTATTACTACATTATCCGCATCTCTCGGTTCTAATATTTCATAGTCATCTTCTACTAACTCCTCTTTTTTTGGTTTGGAAGTAAAACCGACAAGAACTTCCTTATTATAAGCCTCGACTAGATTGCTTTCAAAATCGGAATTGGAATCATTTTTAAGATTAACTGTCAAAGTTCCAATATGAGATTCATTGTTTTCAATATTTTGAGATTCTTTTGAAGTATTATTATCTTCATATGACATAGTGTTTTCATTAATTGTTATGCTAACAAAACCATATGGACCTTCGGAGAATGCCTTATCACAGTCGGAATAAACTTGAGTGCTTCCTTTTCTTCGCCAAAGAAAAGATTCATTGGGAGTAAAACTTGGATTAATTACCTTATCATCGTCTTTGCACACGTTACTTGTAATGGTAACAGTCTGGTCGTGCGCAATGGTTTTAGTTTCCGAGGATTCGTTTAGGTCTTCTTGAATAATTTCCACAGGATGCAATGTTAGTTTTTCAGTATGTATGAAATTAGTTTTAAATTTCATTTTATCGTAAATGGGTTCCTTCCTTTTGTTTAAATCAACGCTAGGAATGCTGGTATCCATTTTTTTAAAAGCGTCTCCAGAATTTGTTTTGATTGTCTTAATTTTCGGCACACCGTCTTTAAGTACAAGATTTTTTGTTAAAACTAACGATGATTTCTTTTCAGGTACTTTTGGTTTTTCTTTTCGTAGTATTGTACTTGTATTGCTATCTATTTGGTTATTTTGTTTTTTAACAGTGGCGTTGAAGTTAGATTGCGCATTAATCTCACATTCAAACTTCTTTATAACGTTCTTGACCACATTAAGCTCTTGAGGTTCCTTATTCTCGCTCGTTGGATCTTCAGTTTTCACTTTAGTCGGTGTTCCGTCAACAGAATCTGATCCGCTCTGTTGTTCACTTGAATCTAGATATTTTAAACTCTTCTTTGGTGATTTAGGAATTTTGTTGCCATCAGATTTAGATCTTAATATCCTAATTTTGCTCGAAGCACCTTCTGTTAAAAGAAACTGGTCAATTGAATCCATACTGGAACACCGCTTTTTGTTATATCGTTTTTTAGAACCTTTTCTGTGCCTGACAACAATTTTAATGTTAGGACTAGAGCTTAGTGTAGAAGATGGAGTTGAACTGTTGCTTACAGAACATCTGGATGCCGCTTGTAAGTCTTCGATCGTCTTTGCCAGCTTTGATTGCGTTTTGGGTGCAGTATTTGGTTCTTTTATTAAGTCGTTAAATTTTTTAGTTAATTCAGATACTTTGTTACTTGTTATTGTCATAGTTTTTGTACTTAACGGTGGTCGTCTGTAACCTGTAGAGCCATTTTTGATTTTGAAACTGACTTTTCTTTGTTGTTGTTCTATTCTTCTCTTTACATTAATTGGGCAGTGTGTTGAACCAATGGGCATTTGCTTTTCTTGTTCCTTTATGTTACTCTTATTTTGGTTAACATCTTTACCTCCACCCGTACTTCTTGTATCTTCGCTGTCTGTTGTAATTGCAATTTGAGCGTAGTGTAATGTAGGTTCAATATCAAAATTCCTTGAAGGTGTATTAACTGTAGTATCAAGGAAGGCTTTTTTCGCGTCACTCATTGTAGATCTTGATTTTTTCGGTGACAATGAAGATTGCATAGGTATTGTGTACACACATCTGTCTCTATCATCTTGTTTGTCTTTGACGGCCATGTCTGTTTCTGGTAGAATGAAGTTCTTGATTAGAGCCTTGATAGTGCCGTGTTGTTTGCCTTCACTGTTAAACCTCTCGATCGATGAAATCAATTTCTTCGCGCTTATAGTTTCCCCTTCCATCAGATTGTCTAATAGCATTTATGATGGATATTTCTGACTGGTTTTCTACGCCATCTGGAACAATTAAGTATAATAAATTATTTATTGAAAGTAAATGTTGACGTAAGAAATAATTGAGTTCGATGAACTCATTAAAGAATTACGTTTTTTGTGCTAAATGAAAGTGCATTAATACACATAATGACTTTTCACATAATTTTAATTTGATTTTCACGCGAGTTCAATTGTTAAAGTATTATGTTCCCACGAGATTGCATCCGCGCTTTGATCTACAAATATGTAAGGCGTACGGATGATTAGCCAACGTACGCTGGCACAAAGAGAATTCCCACCATACTACAGCATAACCACTCAACGTAGTAACAATCGACAGATTGTACATGTTACGGGCAAAAAACTTTAAATAACTACAATTTGTAGTGTTAATTACTTTTATACGAAACACTAAATTACTGTTACTATATTGTTTTCAAAGTTTAAAGACTTACGAAACGTGTAGTGTCCGTGAAATGTACGAATTTATGATAGTTAAAATAGAAGGGGAAGCCGTATAATCATATTATACTTCATACTAATCATACTAATATTATAAATGCGAAAGTTTAGATGGATGGATGTTTGTTAGAGTTTGTAGCCTAAACGGCTGAACGGATTTCATTAATATTTGGTATAGACGTAGAGGGTAGTCTGGAAGAACATATAGGCTGTTCACTTTTGTTTTTTTAATTCCACACGGACGGAGTCGCGAGCGAAAGCTAGTATCTCTAATCTTGATACTGTATGAAGCCGACATTACAATTTGTTCGCCTTATATTTTTTGTCTCTTTTCAATATTAAAGTCTTTATTAAAACAGCATATATTAAGACAATTAACAATCATTGATCAATAAATATAGCTCATCGTTTTGTCTTTATAAAATGCTTGTTAGGACAGTTTTATGGCGCATTTGAATGACAAAAGACAATACGTGTTGTGTGGCCACACAAGTGTGTGGCGCGGACAATGAAGCTGAATGTGGACAATAACTGGGTATTGAGGTAGAAATGCTGAGTGAAACCAGTTCATAAACGGTTGACACTAGTCCAAGTTAAGTTTGTTTTTGAATATCTAAAAATAGCCAATAGCATGAAATTAACTTAACAAAGAAGTATAATTTTAAACTGTTGTATATTAGAGTAATATTGGGTACCGTCTTCATGGTTAATAAATAGTTAATGTTAATCATTTTAGACCTATTCTTTTCTGAATCGAGTATTTATATATTTTTACACATGAGATAATATAAGTACACGAGTTTTTTTTAACTTATACAGTGTAACGGACCGTTAAGTAACGCTCCTTCGATTGCTTAACAAGAATGTCGTTAAAACTAAGTTTATTTCTGTAACATCTGCCCATATGCGAAACGTTCATGCGTTGTCGGAATAACACCGTTTCCGTTAATATTACGCATACCCTACTATACACATGTGTTCGCATTAGGGCTGCTACATTTAAAACGCAACCATTGCGAATATAGCAACCCTAGAAACTTGGTTTACTGTCGCGCAACTTAACTCTTTCAAGCTCAAGGGAAATATTATTCCCTTCTACAAAAATCGTTATCGATTATTCAAATATTATTGAATCGATATTTATTTTAATGAATGTCCAAAAAAAAACGTATATCCAAGGACGCAAATGTGTTTCTGATTAGAAAAACAAAAAACTGTCAAACTTTATTGCGCCAAAATCTAATGTAAAAATCATTATTTAGTTTAGCCATCTTATGGTCCTGTGAGGGTTAAAGGGCTGCATTTACTTAAACTTTAATTAGGATTTACTTAAAACTGTTTGCTTTTTAAGCACTTAACGGATGAAAGACATATTGTATCAATAAAAATTAATTCTGAAAAGGTGGTTTTGGTTATAACTACACTGTGATAATAGAGATCGGTATATTTTTACCTGTTCGTAACGTTGTGATTGATGTATTCTTCAAAGTAACTAGTTAATACGAAACGATTGGGAGCCAGTCATGATTGTGGAACTATAGTTTATCGGGAGCAAAGTAGAGGTCAAATCGTGAGGGGAAACACTTTCACCACTTGTATCGTGCGAGAAACAAGTGAACCAATTAAATTTATATTAGACTAGCTGTTGCTCGCGACTTCGCCCGCGTGAAATTAAAAAATACAGCCTATGTTACACACAGATAAATTACCTTTCTAACGGTGAAAGAATTTTTAAAATCGGCCCATTAGTTTTTGAGTTATTTCAATACATACAAAAATACAAATCTGTCCTCTTTATAATATTAAGTATAGATTAATAAACATGTTTAACCGCGGGTTCTCACTGCTGATATTTGTACAAAACATTTTCAATAACAATTGCCATCTCTTTTATTCTCTTTGAAGATAACAGAGCAATAGAATTTTAAGGTTAGAAAGTGAAATTTATTTATATACCGTGGATGTCTCATGTGACATGAATCTGGATTTATACAAGACTGCGCTATTGTTACATTTTAATAATCAAGGAATATTTATATTTACCACACTTATGATTAAGGTCTCAAATGGTATGTCTGTTATTTTAATAACATTGATAACATTGCTTCAACACGCAATACTCACTTATTAGTTATATTACATTTTCCTTATTGAAATGTTAACATGGATGTTGTTTTCCTGAATCCTTGTCAAGTATTTAACCGACTTCAAAAGGGAAGTGGTTCTCATTTCGTCTGAATTTTTTCACGTAAACGACATCGAAAGGATAATAAGAAAAGTAAATTACACGATAAAAATATTTCAAATTATTTTGTACCTCATTAGGGTACAAAAAAATGTTACTAACACATTCAATGCAAACTACACGGCTCCGTGCATATGTATAGGGCCGAGTACACGTTGCCGTAGAGGGGTGGGAAGCCGGACACACGGCGCCGTGTATCGCGACTTCGTTTTTTATATGCATCAGTACAGCTCCGGCCGCTGCGATAACTGTACGTGACGCACGTGGCATAGGGATATCTCATATAATGCAATCGGCATTATATGTTCTTAAAATATAACAGTAACCATTCTGTGTTATACCGAAAAACGCCGCAACAACGGTTACAGTTAATATTAACTTGACCCTAAAACTAATTACGTTACATACATGCTCATTTTAACATTCAAGAACTATCTAAGAGCACCATTCATGGCAAAGCAACACAGAAACCCAGATACAAGAGAAGAGCTCATTCATTCGGAATACGAACATTCAGTTTTCGCTGACCTTGCAAAAGTATAACTGTAGTTGATAACGGCACAGCTTTTACTGAACATTGCTGTTGAAGCACAAAAACGTTAATCGCAACGTGACAAGCAACTTGGCTTTCAGTTGTGTGCAAACACTATTAGTGACTAAGCAGGCGCACACCTTTGACTAAACTATCGCTGCACTGTTGTGCGATTGTCGATTGTTTCGCAGCCAATTCAACTAAACAAATTGCAATATAAGGTCATAGGAATCAAAGCGAGACTAAACAGTTGTGCGATAGTTTAGTTTTAGGTGTGCGCACGCTCTAAATATTTATATAGTGCCGGCTAGCTACAATATTGCGTTCTCCAGCACTATATTATCTATACTTACAGTGGGTCTACATTCAAGTGAACTCTATTTCGTCTTTAAGTATTTATTTATACTTTTTACTCAACGGTCAAAATACAAAATGAAATGCAACAATGTTTTGTATCTCAATTTAATAAAAGCTTGTAAATACATTTTAAAAGTCACGTCAAAAAGAAAACAGACAGTAAAGTGTTACGAGCGCCATCTGTGGGGGAAAATAAATACAAGTTCATGTTCTTTTAACGAAAGAATACTCACGATATACTGAGAGGCGTAGATTTTTTTATTATAAATCGCTTTCGCTCGCTACTCCGTCTGTGTGTAATTAAAAAAACCAAAGTGAGTAGCCTATGTGTTCTTCCAGACTATCCTCTACATCTATATCAAATTTCATCGAAATCCGTTCCGCCGTTTAGGCTACAAACGCTAACAAACATACATCCATCTAAACTTTCTATAATATTGGTAAGTATGAATAAGTACGGTTCATTTAGAGTACGTCATCATTTGATCTACAAAGTTATTTTATTGATTACACAAAATAAAGTTAATTAAACATTAATTTGAAAATGTTAACTAAATTCGATATAAGTAATTATGAATGTGAAATTTTATAATTGTTATGATATAACTCAAAGTTTTATGTAATATTTGAAGGTGTTAAGTTTTGATTCATTTACATTTTATGTTATTAATCTGCCTATCAAACATTTATATTAAGTTAGTTAAATAGAGAGTTGTCTGTTCAGTGTTACCTCAATATTATTCACAAGATGGAATATAAAATAATGTTCATTTGTAGACAGGATAGATTAGATGGGAAGGTGATTTATTTTAGACTAGCTGTTCCTGTGCGACTTCATCCGCGTGGAATTATAAAAACTTTATTTTATTGTTTACATTTGTCAAATGTCAAAATTCAAATGCACAAATGACAACTAAGGTCTGTGACATTGACAATCTTGCTTCTTTGATGATGGCAGCAACTTATGGTCTCTTTCCCACATTAGGATTTTTATCCAATGTATTTACCCCCTAAGTTTAATAGCGTGAAAATATATAGCCTAAACCCTGACGTAAGTGTAAGGCGTTTTATTAAAAAAAGAATTATTCAAAAATATGCTGTAATTGCTGACATCTTAGGCAACAAAGTAGTGTGTGTTTACGCTCTATTATATTAGTATAGATAACTTTACTGCCTCACTCAGAGTCGTTTAAACAATTCCTTTAATGATTACACTTAAGCCAGTTCTTAGTGTACTTTTGCAATAAATCTGATTATTTACCATTTAAATATTATCTAAAAACTTATCTAGTAAAATATAAACGAAATCTTATTGGAAAAGTGTCGCATGCAAATATATTTTTGGATGCATAAAAGTTTCACTTTAGAAATTAAAATGAGAAAAGCATGTCTCGTATAGAAAGTAATCAATTTTCCATTACGTAAACAGAATGTATAAATTCGTATGCAAATAAGATATTTCCAAATGCTTACAATAATGTTATTTGAAGCGACCTGAATAAGGTAATTTTATTTCGTGTATAAAGTTCTTTTCAGATATATTATAATACTTACTAGCGAGTAACTCATGCGAGAAGGATAAATGAAAATTAAATATAATCTCGCTAGAATAATTTTCTTTAAAACAATATTTAAAAGCAAAATCACTGGCGTAGCCACACGATAATCTAGCCTAAATCTAAGGGTAGCTACCACGTCTCTAGGGGGCAGTCTAGTCTAAAATGTCTTGCGTCTCGTGCGACGCCCTTGCAACTAAAGCCCGGTTCACATTTAGCCAGTTAAGCGTAACAGTTTTGTCGGGCACTGGAATGCATGGACTTAATGGCGCCCGATAGTGCTCACACTATGCTAGTTTATTGCCAGTCCAGCTATTGAACGCTACTGACAGTAGTGCTGGCCAGGTGCAGTGTAAATTGCAAAGGGTTTAGATCTGATATTGTTTTTAACTACAGTCTCTAACAGCTGTTTCTAAATATCCAAGGGGAACTATGGCATATGGCAGCCTTCAAGTAAATGTGTATAAATATGAAACGTAACATTTTATCGCTCGATACTATCTCTAAAATAATTAAAATTTTGATATGAAAACATAATCGTATCTCGCTCTAATAATTTTATTCATTTACATAAATATTCACTATTATTTCGCTGCACGGCCTTGAGATAGAAGAGTGCGATTAAAAAAGAAATAACTTTGTATCTTCCGTCCCTCTCTAGCAGGCACTAAATGCAAAAACAAAGCGAATTTAATAAAGTAGACGAGTATCGGTTGGTGCAATGTGGTGAAGCAAGCCGCGTTCGGATCGCTGATTACGATAATCGAGGAACATTTATTATATTATTGTAGTGTATTATAATAAAAAGGATTTATTTTATTATAGATAGCTGTTGCTCGCGGCTTCGTCCGCGTGAAGTTAAAAAAATATAAAAAATGTAGCATATGTTACTCACAGATAAATTACGAGTACCTTTCTAACGGTGAAAGAATTTTTAAAATCGGCCCAGTCGTTTTTGAGTTATCAATACATACAAAAATACAAATCTTTCCTCTTTATAATA
The DNA here is from genome assembly GCA_003118335.3 of Papilio memnon. NCBI lineage: Eukaryota > Metazoa > Arthropoda > Insecta > Lepidoptera > Papilionidae > Papilio > Papilio memnon. The sequence goes on from LD688941.1 coordinate 961,103, forward strand.
TTAGTATAGATTATAAATAAGCCTAGTACTTCCACTTTACCTTTTAATGTAATCAGAATAATCTTGTGACATTTTTGAAAAGAACCGTCATTCGAATATTTTTTATTATTATGTTTGAGATGATTTAACTGAAGGTCCTTTACTCCGTTGCCTTGATTTCTTATCAAAGTAAGTGTCGATGTCGATGCTATTTTACGTCATAAATGCTACAGAGACACTGTTTCATTGTGTTACATAAAAGGATTCAGCCAACTCTATTGGGAACAAAGAAGTGGGAGGTGCCATGTCACTGTCCAAGCCATTGTCAAACACATTGAACAGGCTCAGTAGCAATTATTGATAAGTATATGGTTGGTTAAAATTAATTCGCACAGACGGTAAATATGTCATAAAAATGCGCATTCAAATTTACAAGGTATTAACAGCATTATACGAGTGCAATTAGCATGGCAAATTTTACACAGGATTGTCAAAAACTTCGGTATAAAATAGGCATTGTGGATATTATTGACATAGTATTGACACAAAACAATCTCATACTGTGTCATTGGTCACATGTTACTCTCTCTTTAGTAGTAACTAGCAGTTCTCGTGCGGATTCATCCGCATGAAATTATGAAAATTTTATTTTATAGTTTACATTTGTCAAATTATCAATTGCAAATGTCAAAGTGACATGACATGATGACAAACCATTGCAATCTTGCTTCCGTGATGTTGGCAGCAACTTGTGGTCTCTTTCCCACATTAGGGTTTTTATCCAAAATATTTACCCCCAAAGTTTAATGGCGTGAAAATATATAGCCTAAAGCGTGACGTAAGTGTAGGGCTTTTTATTAAAAAATTATTATTCAAAAATATGCTGTAATTGCTGACATCTTTGCCACCACACAAGTGTGTGTTTACGCTTTATTATATTAGTATAGATAGATACGTATTTCGGGATCGGATACTTACAGTTAATATAATAAAAACACAATGGATCTTTAGATTCAATGTACGATTGTAAAGATTGAAAGTTAATAAACATGAGGATGAAGGCCATGTGTTTGGGTTCAATGCCCTTACAGTTTTGAGAACTTCCGTTAGTGTTACGTGGCTCGGTTACTGTTTATTTGTCTATACGATGTATGGATGTACAAGAGATGCTTCGTTATTAGTGTTGCCAATCTTTAATTAAGGTTGGCATGAACTTTATCGACAAGAAACATATCTTTGAATGGCGAATCTTAGTTCTTACTAATAATAAAAATTCGAATGTTTGTAAGTTAGGATGGATGTTTGTTAGAAGGTTAAGCTATACGGATCTCTATTAAATTTTCTATAGATGTAGAGCATAGTCTAGAAGAACACATAGACTAACTTAATTTTTATACCGCGCAGTCACAGGCGACAGTGAGTAAAATTATTAAGTGTTTCTAACAACCCACTTCAATTAAGTTATCAAAAATCCAACAGCAAAAGCATCATTGGGTATCATTATTATTGTCAACGACATTAATATAATTTATGTTTTAACTGATTTAATTAATACTGTCGGAGGAAACATAAATTATCTGTGACCATTAACGAACACTGGTACAGATTAAAACGAGAACAATGAATTGTTGTTATAAAATTAAATTGTTTATATTTATTCCAGTAATAAAATAAGTTCATTGCAGCTATGTCCTTTTAAGAAGTAACAACCGCTGAACTATTTTACAAAGTATTATACCTATTCTCAATTAGGTAGGTTTGTAGGGATGTTTGTAACCTAAAAGGTTGAATAGACCTGGATAAAATTTGGAACAGAGATAGTTAACATTTTAGAATAGGCTACTAACTCAGTTTATCACGCATTAAAGCGATTCTTATATAATATTTTAAAATGTTATGTACATTTGAAGCCATGGTGTTTGTTATATAAAGGTTTGTATGTCGGTATGTGGTGTAAAAATGTAATTGTTTGCGGCGAGTGTGCAACGCAATTATTAAGGTCGTAGTCATGCGCGAACGACTTTAATTGCTCGCAAGTTAACTATAAAACCATATGAAGTAACTTGTTATCGATGCATAGTTGAAGAAGCCGTGTCAGTCTAGATTTAGTCTACCTGTCTTAAATTTTATACAAGAGCGAGAACTGCCTATTAGTGTCACATTTATTCCCGCACTCCAAGAGTTAATTGGATACTTAACCAATCGCTTAATGTAGTTAAATATACTAGAGCTCGTCCTTAGTAACATCTACTTTAGTTTTAATTTTCTAATCTACACAAATGCTTGTTTTTCGATGAGACGTACTAATGAAATTGACAAAGGAGTGAGCAGGACGACATACAGTTTACAAACTCCTGCTTAAGTTTGCATTCCGCATTGCACACGGTTGCACACGGCTGTCAATCTTCTCACGGTGCGTTGGACTCGCATTAGGAGACAATCTGTATTATGTTTGCCCGCGGATTCAAATATAATTCGATCATATAGCAAAAACTAGGAAAATATTTGTTGCATTCAGGCAGCTTTGATATTTAAAACATTTTTATTTATACGTAATATTTTCAATGTGTTATTTGCCATTCTGTTTAATTATTAAAACAAATACGCTATCCAACTAATAAGTACCAATAAAAACATTGCTTTGTACAGCCTCAATTGTAGCGCTTTACACTTGATTAATTTCTAGACAGATAGTTATAAAATTGGTTAGAAAAACCCCAGAAGTTGATAAATCTTATTAAGGCGTTGCGACGTCCATTGGAGCATAACTGGGGCGTATTCCGCATGATTGAATACAGGACCGATTCTAATCTTTCTTAAGACTTATATAAGGCTAGTATTAAACTTGAATACGCTAGAAAATATGACTGACAAGGAAGACTTCGCCCCACAAATATCGAGCCACAATGGAATGGACATTGGGAATTGGATTGCTCTAGTGAAAAACCAAAAAAGTAAATACCATAAGTGAAAAACAAATTACTTAAAGGTTATGTCTTAAACAGCTATCGTTTCAGTTACCATCAAAACGCAGCATCAAATATGAGATACCTAAAAGTGTAAATACGTTATGATTCGCATAGCCTCCTGCAGTGAGTCAAGAATAGCTTAAACTGTGCGTGGTGGGAAACTGGAGCACGTGTGCATTCGTGTTTATATTTTTTTATAACATAATAAAAAGTAACTATTAAAAAATCTTTATACATCAAAATATAATCTATACTAATATAATAAAGCGTAAATACACACTTCTTTGTGGCGTAAGATGTCAGCAATTACAACATATTTTCGAATAATTCTTTTTTTAATAAAAAGCCCTCCACTTACGTCACGCTTAATGCTATATATTTTCACGCTATTAAACTCAGGGGATAAATAAATTGGTTAAAAACTCTAATGTGGGAAAGAGACTATAAGTTGCTGCCAACATCAAGGAAGCAATATTGCCATAGTAAGATATTTGGTATTTTGACATTTGCAATTGATAATTTGACAAATGTAAACAATAAAATAAAGTTTTTATATCACGCGGATAAAAACGCACGCGAACGAATTGTAATAAAGCGTCCGAAGTTATATTTTTAAAGAAAATTTTGAGATTAGAGAAGTTTATAACGTTGTGTCGATGACCTTGTAAAGGCACGTGTTATTAATTAAAACGTCAGGATTTAAAAGTAAAAAGGTTTTATGTCTTAAAAGTTTCAGTTAAAAGACGCAGATTAACTTTTTTTATGAATATTCAGATTGCACCGTCGTAAAGGTAATAAAAACTATTATTTATGTTAGTATTTGTTTTTAAAGATATTTTATTTATAGCCTTTATTTTACACAAAAAATCGACCGCGACTTCCTCTGTGGAATTAAAAAAACAACAGTAGCCAATGTATTCCGTTCAGCCGGTTGAAAGTTTAGGCGGTAAACTCTAACAAACATCCATCCATCCAGCTAAACTTTCGCATATGTAATATTACGAGCTGTTGTCCACGACTTCATCCGTGTGGAGTTTAAAAGTTCAAAACTTACGTTGGCCCCTTTTTTCAACCTATTACCTAAAGTATTATCTTGGTAGTAATCTACATAATAACAGAAATCTACTGATGCCAGATTCCGAATTTCTATGCCCGGTAGTTTGTGAGCTGATTTTTCGGTTACCTTTATTGTTTGTGTTCGCGATATCTTCTAAACTA
>LD688941.1:1005337-1018494 GCA_003118335.3 Papilio memnon
GGCAGCGGTCGCTTCGCTATTTCGGCGGATTTAGGTGGCCGCTTGCTCGTTTGCCACCTTATTGTATACAAAAAAAAATAGTAGGACGTCTCCCATAGAGAGTCGAAAAATGTAAGATAGATATAAAACTACTTTGAATAAGACCATACTAATAGTAGCTGCTCCGAGACCTACCTAAAAATATTTATGGTAGCTACCCCTACCCTAGATCTACATAAGAAACACAAAGTTCCCGAAAGTATTCTAAGTATCAAGCTTTATGGCAGTTGGGAGTTAGCGCGAACACGATATTTTCCCAAGTGAAAAAACCCCACCATTAACTTCTATATGTGTTACATGCAGTAACAGTGCATCTAGAACAAAATTTCGAACCACCATAGTTTAGATGGCACTGCACATTGGTCCTTCGAGTCGTACATATCCGTATGCCCTGCATAAGTGACATTGATGTCATCTCTGTCTCTTCAAAGGTGATAACGGAGATAGCAATATCTTTCAGTACAGTTGCCAATACAGTGAAGAACCTCGATCATAATAATGTTACTAGGAAAGGTTATAAAATGGATTAAAAATTCTAATTATAGTTTTAAGTTACTTGTAATTAAAAAAGGTAAAGTGGATTTAGTCAGTGTTTAAACAAATTAAAAAAGTACAATAACGTAAATGTCCGTCACAACCTAATAAAATCTATTTGTAAATTAACTCTTGGATTAGGATAATTAGGTATGTCATAATTCGTAGGAGACCACGTCAGTAGTTTACCAATCCAAGGCAGCTCGCCGAGCTGTTTTCTTCGAGCACTGCACGATTTATTTAGTCATCCACCGGAGCCGGTTTAAAGAGGACGTACCGATTTACCCATTCTTGTAAGTTTGTGACGTGTTCCATTTAAATTTAAAAACACTGTGATATTGATATAACCTTAAGTGGTTTACAACTTTAGCAATGTCATATAAAATATTACAGTTTATAAAACCATAAACTTGTTATAAACAAAGTGATATCGTTTTTTTTGTTTTAGGTTAATTCGCCGATTTTGACACATCATGTCACTGCAAGAGGTATGTTTTTTTTTCTTTTTTAAAATATCAAAATAAATAAACAAATGATCAGTGAGTTAAATAATTTAACCTTCGTCGTCATTGAATTTAGTTTATGTATAAAAGTACTTTATAGTGGATGTTTTCACGAATGTATTGAATAGTAATTAGTTGAATGTGAATTGAAAGTCATTGACACTCATAAAAATGTAAATACATTGGAGAGAGTCTGCTTATTGGAACGTACCATTCAGCCAACAACACCAGTTTTTTTTATTTTTACAACCTCACAGTTTGTTTTTATATTTTATAGGGGTACATTTGTTCCAATAGTATATTGAGTTAGTTTTATTAAAAAATGATTAATACTATTGTATGAAATTATTATAATTATTCTCAATTACAGCAATTTGACCAAGCGGCAGCCAATGTAAGGAACCTAAAATCACTGCCAAGCGATGGGGACTTGCTAGAACTATATGCCCTGTTCAAACAGGCCTCAGCAGGAGATGCTGACCCTGCAAGTAAGTATCAGAAAAAACATTTTTGATTGTGAAACAATGAAAATATTAGTCAAATGTTTACTCCTAACCAGCGCTATCATGTATTTGAAAAAATAAAATTTAATACATATGAATTAGTGATATAAGTAAGATTTAACTACAGAGTATGTAATTTGTTTTAAAAATATTCAAGTCATGTAATTTACTGTAGATTACTATAACTGTTAAAAACGGTTGTACACTTTACCTACATACATCTGAATATTTTATGGCTCATATCACCATTAACATACTTTCACATATGTAATTGAATTAAATGTGGAACGATATGTTTGAATACACCAGTAAATAGTGGTTTTAATGCATTTTAAATATACTTATTGGAAAAATCCCAATTAAAAAGACGGCCAGGATTTTGTTAAAAAAATTGGTTGAATTAAAAAAAAAACAATACGTACTTTTCGGGTCTTTTAAATTCATAAAAATAGAATAGTTAAGCGCTTTAGTGTGACATATTTAATACTATTGGCATTCCGAGTTTTCGTTTTCTACCCACCTATATGAGTTATCTATGCAATAATTCAATGTAATATTTTGATATTGTATAGTTACAATATATTTTTAATAATGCAGGCTCTGTTCTGTACTATGATCAGGCTTCATAATATTCCAATAATATAATTATTTCATTGTACATAATGAAATATTATCTTCCTCAACTACAAGGCAAAGATTCTTGTGTTTGTTCTGGTATTACCATAATTCTTCCCTTTGTAAGCTATTGATGTAAAGGTTTTGGCCTTTTATTATTTTCCTCCAGATGTTTTCCTGTTTTTAAAGATCATGTAAGGGAAAAATAAATAAGGAAACTAGTTCAATGAACATTAACTATAGACTCAAGATTTATATTTGATGTCATAATTAATACTAAAAATGTAATATTGCATTTCACTTCAAGATTACCAACTTTATTATTTACTAGCTGTTGCTTGCGACTTCGTCCGCGTGTTACTCACTGATATCGTAGGTTTTTAATGTTGAAAGAAGTTTTGAAATCGGCCCAGTAGTTTTTGTGGTACTTCAATACATACAAAAATACAAATCTTTTCTCTTTATAATGTTAGTATAGATAATGTGTTTGAGATTTTTTATCCATAATTATGAAAAAACAAAATCAGACACTTAAATAGTAAAAAAAATATATATATGTCAAACACTTCGATAACGATTATCGTTGCAAGGGGCTTTGCTATAAGACATTATCATGATGTCTTACACCTGTGTCACAGTATTTTGAAGTACAAGATTGTATTGAAAATGCATTGCTCAAGCGCACTCTGTACTTACGAAGGCCCTTCTAGAACAATTCACCGTATATCAATGTTGCGACGTTGTTCACACGTATAACCTCCAATTTAACCATTATTAGAGCCTTAATTATCGATTTAATTACGCATATATAATATTTACGGCTTAGCTTATCCTCCATTTTACTTTAAAACTTAATATTTTTTTTAATACTTTAAAAAAAATTATGGTGAGCGTGAAATATGTTATTTCTGACCGAATATGCCTCAGGTTTTAGCAAGATTAAATCTTTTTGAAAAAAAAAATGACTCGAAGGACCATGTTTATCTAATTTGATTAGTCCAAAGTACTCTAGCGTATTATATCATTATTCGCATTTTTTTAATTGAGTCTTTCTTATCAATGAAATAAATAATGATGCATATTTGTTACTCAATTACATTATGTACTTAACTTTTAAAATACCTATTATATAATCGGCGTAATGGTATATTTTCAATCTACTTACATGCGGTTTTATAACCTAACTTATGTTAGGGGTCAAAGTAACAAGACGGCTCAACGTTAAGTAATACGCTAATGTATAAGTACATACTTAGCATATACATAAGACAATGTCTGAGTTTTGTTATGACGCAATTCACCGACTTCCGTATACATTGTCCATTTTCATTATTATCAATAACATCTGAATTTAACCTTTAAAATATTTATTGAATATATCGTATTCACAAAAATAAGGAAAAAAACTGTTTTTTTTTTCAATAAATCTTCAAATACATTTTGTGGTTTCTTGTTGATGTTACAATTTATCAAAATCAAAATATTATAGCTAAGTTATGTAAAACAGTATAAATCAACACACATAGACATTCGTTTTTTCCACGAAAAACCTCTGTTTCTATAGACTGAACAAAAAGATGTTATCGTATATTTTTTTTTGTCCTTCAATCGTCATTTTCGACTCATGTTTTATGACCGACTCGCTCAAGTATTACTATTTATCTTGTGTTAACACTATCATGATCAAGTCAGTAATGCTAATGTACGAAAATTACTTTAAAATGTACTTTTAGTATACTACCTATAATGGCCCTTGAACTTTTCCTTATGGCATAAATTATTAACTAATGAATTAAATTCAATTTTGGAAAAAATTTGGAAAATTGTGTTAAAAAAAATTGCAAGCCAGCCCGAATTAAGTATTAAAATGCCCATTAAATAGTCGTGTACTCTAAGAACCTATTAAATATTATTTTTCTCTTTTTACAGACAGACCCGGAATGTTCGACTTGAAGGGCAAAGCCAAATTCGACGCGTGGAGCAAAAAGAACGGCATGTCCAAAGAGGACGCGCAAAAGGCATACATCGCGAAAGTCGAAAGTCTGGTCGCTTCCATTGGACTCCAGTAATGGCCAACGTTGGCTCACGTGGCCAATGTAACCAACATATGACCATTAGCTTATAATTGTTAAAGAGTTGATATGAGCGGATTGTGCACAAAAAAAAATAGAGAAATCAAAAAATCAATTTGACCTATAGAGTTTTTTTTTAAATATCGTCTTCCGTATTTTTTAAATAGTATCGAGTTTGTTATATTTTTTATGAATTTAAAATCATATTTTGATATTTTCGGGATGCCGTCCGCTTCATAAATATTTATTTCTCGGCTTAGGTTTAGGTTACAGGTGTAAGACATCACATTTATTAAGGATATAATTTTCGTCTACCTACAGCGGTGCTGTTGCATTTTTTATGCTGGTGTATTTTGTTATTTTCTTATACTGCATGAAAATAAAAAACTTATAAAAACCAAATGTTTGCATTTTTTATTATGACACTATTTTAAAGAAATAAAAGTCTTTATGTAGTTGATCAGTGACAACCTCGTACGATGATTCCATAAAAAAAAATCATAACCACAAAATATCATAAGACATATTTTTTGTATTTCATAGAAAATCTTCGTATTAAATAAAATGCTTTTGTTTTACAAGTTTTAATTACTTTACTCTATTGATATTTATGTGCCGTATAAAATGAAAAAATATTAATATTATTGTAAAAATATCACAAAAAACACGTGGAAAAATCTGTCCTATTCGAGTTTACTTCTTTTTTAACCTCTAAAAGTTATTGCAAAATATGACTTAAATTACGTTCCTACAATCAAAAGTACAAAATATTACGTAAAACTAATGCAAGTAACCAATAACACCGCAAGCGATGACTGGGCCTGAACTACCAGTTAGAGCGCTTTCTTCAGTCCCTGCCCTGCCGTAGTCGTCCTCTCCCTTGGTTATAGCTAACGACCTGCCGACAATGGACCTAGGACCGGCCAGAGAAATCAATTCATCGATGATCTTGACGTTTAACGTCGCTCCCTCTTCCGCCTTAATGTTGCCCAAGTCGCCTACGTGACGGACCGGGTCTCGCGGGCCACCGTGACGACCCTGGAAGGATAAGATATTTTGATAGAAATAATATGTATGACTTCATTGTACTAGGCAACTAAGTTGGCACACCGGGCAAAGAGTAAAAATGATCCCTGTGTGCCGGTTCCCTTGTCTTGCTATACTCACATAGTAAGCGATGTAGTGCGGTCCGATTTTCTTGCAATCTGTATCAATGTTCCCACTCTGGTGCACATGTACGCCGTGCAGGCCTGCAGACAGGCCGGTGATGTTACCCTGTATGGACACGGGGCCGTTGGGCGCCACCTGCGTGAAGATCAGTTCACCACTAACGCTGGACTCCACGTCGTCTTGCAGATATACTACCGCTTGTAAGCCAGGAGCTGATCTAGGTCCCTGTAAAATACATTAGTTATTATTATTTGAAGTTTTTTCGACAACAAGATTCAATTCAAAATGCTTTGCTAAGAGAAATATGCCACAAAAATCAAAACGATTGTGCGGCGGTAAGCGCGGCTATTTAAAAATTGATATGTTAGAGATAGGTATTCAATTATGGATGTTTTGTTGTGGTCATTAATGATTACATCTTATAATTATAATATAATGACATAGGACCAAACGAGCGATGACCTTGGCACGTTTACCACCGTAGATTGTAATGCATGCAAACGGAAGAAGTAATCTGCAATTAACTTTGTGTTGGTACTACGCTGTGATGTGACTAACTAAGAATCATAAAGATTGCATTGCACAAGCTTTGCTGGTTGTAAGTGTTGATTATCTCGAGACTTGACGTACATACAGAAATTATTTCTAACGTAATACCACCTAACAACCGATTCATTTAAAAAAAAAGATAAATGGTGGAACCCTCCCAGAGCCTATTGTTTTATAGTCTGTGCCACAGACAATATAATACTATACTAGTATTTAACCAATGAGGTTTTTAGCTATCAATAAAAAAATCGTGTTTTCTGAATATTAGAACAAGTTTTTGTGACCCTTTCCGTACGAAAAGGTTATCGTTATTACCATTATTGCATGATTAAATATTTGCTATGTATAATTTCAAATTTAGTTAAAGTATGCGTATACTTAATTAAACTGTTATCTACGCACGAATACAAGACTTGAATTATTTAATTATCGTTTTTTTAAAGTAACAATTAAAGGATATAACATTGATTTTTTACTTCTTTGAAATTTATCTGTGAAAAAGCCAATAAAATATCTTGTAGTACTAGAAAATATATTTTTTATTTCACGTTATCCTACGCTTTGAAAGTTATTTTTAAATATCACAAATGTGGAAATCCTGTTATAGAATTAAGCAGTTAATCTGTTTCTATTACATTTGTCCTCGATGAAAATCTATTGTATGTAATAGAGACATATCGGACAATGACTTAAAGATTAAGATAGGCAACAAACTACGATGCCATATCTTAATAAGCGTGGGTTTTCACTGCCGTAACAATAATAGAAAAACATATTGCCATCTCTGTCATTCTCTCTGAAAAAATTGAAACACCAACATGTATTTATTTGCTGGTTTTACCAGTGGAAGCCTACTAAGGGTCGCCGGATCTTGATTAAGCCACGCTTGGTTGACAACCTTGAAGTACGTAGTATATCATTAGTACATCGAATTGTAATCCGGGTGCAGTTGTATATTTTTTAACAAATATGAACATAAGGCATTCAAACGTTCGTTATTCTGTGGACAGTCGTACAGGAAGTGTCTTTTGCATCAATACATAGATTGAGAGTTATATGTTTGAATTCGCCTTCATCGAAATGTCCAAATAAAAGTCCAAGAAAAGCTTTAGTAAATAGGAGACATTTAGGCTCAACATTATGAAGGCGGTTATTTTTTTTAATAACCGAAATATTATAACAATTACACCGGCGTCTAACAATTCTAGCATGCTGTCATGTCACGACTATGTAAGTCTAGTCTATGGTTCCTAGTGTCATTGGCCATAAACGATGTACTTCGTGAGTAGACGAAGATCACTTCCTATTCGCCTAATTAGACGTGTGTTTAGTCACGGAATATTCAAGGGTTCTTTTATAAACATTTTCAACAAAGAATTTTACGATGTCTTCTAGTATGCCGTATATTTCACTGGTTTAGTTTATACTCGCCAGGCTTACAGGCGCTGACAGTGTTAACTCAAGTAACCGTTACCATTGTAAGATCTGTTTATTGACTATCCAAAGTACTCTCTCTACCAAATCTTCGTTTTTTATATTAAAAACCAAGCATAATATATTTAGTACCTCATAATGCAAGTAAATGTGGAATTAATTGCATAAAATATGGTCACGTAATATGCATTCTGTTGTATTTATTATTTTGATAGCACCAACAAGAATTACGAATTTCTTTGCGAATTAAAAAAAAACTCTAGGTTAATTTTTATTTTAGCCTGATTTCTTGCAAAAAAAAACACATTTAACGTACCCAATGACTACTAAATTGAGTAAAAAAGCGGAAATACGTTCATTCGAGCAATGATAATTTCTGTTTAATATTGCTGTTATAAAATTTACAGGCGCCAAGATTGAATCGGTTAATGGCAATCTGTTTTAAGCAAACATTAAATTATTGTCACAAATCTAAATTAAAACTATTGTTAGACGTAAGACGTCCTCGGTTAAATCACAAGTCACCTGAATAAACAATGTATTTTTGTATATTCCGGTAATAAAAATACACGAACAGTTAAAAACCGTAATAACTAAGTCATAGATCTAAGATGTCGTGTTATTGTAGTCGTATAGTAAATGCTTTTACTAACCTACTTTAATTCAAAGACAAACATTAATCAGCATACATATGTAAGTGTTTTTTCTATCAGACTTATATAAAGTGGGTCATCGTAAATTATGATTTTTTTATGCACGAAGAAGGATCCTAGAGAAAGATAAAGTAAATTGAATTTGTTTGAAGAGACATTTTCGTTTTTTAATCGAACATATTGAATATTTAACAGGTGTACTCGTAACCTTGATATTTGGTATTGTGTGAAATTAACCGAGAAAAATCTTTGTCCCCCAAACTACGTATATTTTGTGCTATGTTTTTTTTGTTTATTGCACAAATTAACTTAATGATAGGTAATCATAAACAGAGCCGGTTTTAGTATAACTCAATATGCGGGATTTCTACAGCGTGTCCTAACTGCAATAATACGATACGTAAAAAGGCGCTCGTGGTGCCCTTTTATGTGTCTATGCTTTCTTTATGTCAGGCGACCTGAGCAGTCGCACCACCTTGCCCTATCCTAACGCTGCCTGCCTATAAATCTTACTAATATTATAAATTCGAAAGTTAAGATAGATATATGTTGGTTAGAATTTGTAGCCCAAACTGCTGAACGGATCTCGATAGAATTTGGCATAGTAGAGGATAGGCTGGAAGAAGCTACTTTCTTTTATTATTTTAATTCCACGCGGACGGTCTATTCTAATATTATAAAGAGGAAAGATTTGTATTTTTGGATTTTTTAATGTATTGAAATAACTTAAAAACTACTGAGCCCATATTAAAAATACTTCCACTATTAGAAAGGTAATAAACCTGTGAGTAACATAGGCTATTTTTTTTTAATTTCACGCGGTCGAAGACAAGTAATTCAAAAATTAGATTTAAAAATGTTCTGTTTACCAAATAAAGAACTAAATTGAGTGATGTGACATAGTTTTTTGTTGCAACTTTAATGTGGGACAATGTCTACTTTGGTCGATTTAATTTCAGTCTGTTGCTATGTTACTGGTTGTCAATAATTGGAGCACTTCTCTAAATTCAATTGTTCATTTTTGTATTCACAAAAGCGATATGTACGTACGGAGTATATCGGTTCAGAGACCCAGCATGTACAAAAAATAATAGATCATGAGAATGGACACGTTCTAAGAAGTTCAAAAACCTATCACTTATTGGAGGAAAAAGTTTTAGCAAACGATGTTACAATATTTGTCTTATTGCTTTCATATGAACCACGGATCGCATTACGCCCGTAAAGTAGGTTTTACGTTTCTTTTTATTGGATTGTTATCGGAAGTTGACAAAATTGAATTTGTTAGAGAAAGTATTATAAATGTTTTTCTAAGTAAAAAGTTAGTTACTAACCGTGTAATGTTTATTGCGACCTAATCAACGAAAAGCGTTTCATTAAACAAATGAAAGAGACATCTTTTTAAGATCTTTTAGGAGATGCAACTATTTTCGTCGAATGGAATGAAATATTAGGTTACAATCTTTGGCGGGAAAAGAAAAATGGCAGGAAAATTGAAATTCATTTTACAAACAAAAGAAATGTTTATATTCTATTTTAATTATGTTTCATGGGTATGCCTATTTCTGTCTTTAACAAGTGTTATTCCCCTCTAATTAAATATTTTCGTTCATGGAAATGCAATTCATAGTATAGTTTTCGTTGCCAAATTCTGTATCAAGGATCAAAAACTCTCGGTTAGTAATAAGTAAAAAAAAGTAAAAAATAAGCGATACAATTTCTAGTATTATATATCGCAACTTTTTTTTTACTATCGCTTATGCAATTTTTCCGATACAAATATAGTAACATTTTATGGTGCTTACGTAATCTTTAAAGTTTGATATGTATTTCTTGTTAAATATAATACGGATTTCGTGGTTTTAGGTCCATACATTTTACACTTTGTAGTATTTTTGTAAGTATCAAAACTTAAACATTAATTATTGTTTAACAAAAATACAATGTTCATCGTTTTTGTAAAAATTAAAAAATACTCACATATAAAAATGGTTCCATGAACACTTCATAAACATTGCTTTGCAAGTCTTCAATAGCTGGCAATGATTTTATTACAAGATTTCTGCCATAGCCGGGGATTCCATGAATGGTTTTTCCATTTATATCTGCTATTACCCATAAGATGTGGATAAAAAATACGTGAAGCCGAATATTCATATTGAATATTCTCAAACAATTACTGGTTGGATCTATAAGGCAGAACAGCCAACAACTTTTGATCATAAAAAAAACTACAAGTGAATTTTGACAGCGCGTGTCGTCTACGCAAATGGCGGGCTGTCAATGATTTTGATACACAGCAAAGAGCTCGAAGTGGTGTTTTTATTCGTGTAATGAACGCGTAAAATGTTCGTACGTCTGTTTGTCATCACTCGATCTTCGTGAGGAGCCAAGGCTTCGTAATTGAGAAGCGTGAATGGACACGGCATTGTGTAATCCATAGGAAGAAATTAAATATTTAAAACCTGTGTTTTATTGTTTTTGTATCGTCGAAATTTATTTACAAATAAATTACAACCTAAGAGATACATTAAAAATGTTAAAAAAAAGCACATGTAATGTACTTATGAGTAACTTAACCAAGGTTAGATAAGTTTTAACAGTGGTAGAGTCCGCTTTAATATCTTAGCACGAATGGGTTGGCTCGCCGGGTGCAATACCACGACCACACAGTAGACAGGCGTGAGGTGGGAGCAATTCTGCGTACAGTCTGATGAGTGTGGTGCCGGTGGCCCAATTTTAGTCCCTTTCCCGTTCCGCCCTTTTCTTATAAGGAAAGGATTGGATGGGGAAGTGGATTTGAAGGTGGAGGAGACGCAAAGGAAGGGGAAACATCCTCTTTATGTGCGTCTCCTCCTCCGTCGATTTAGGGTAGGCAACGCATCTGCAATTGCGGATGTCTATGGGTAGCGGTCGCTTCGCCATTTCGGCGGATTTAGGTGGCCGCTTGCTCGTTTGCCACCTTATTGTATAGAAAAATAAGGTTAGGAAGGAGATATTTTTTCTTAGAAATTAAAGTACAACGGTTAAATTGTAAAATCGATTAACCGATAGATCAATCTAGTCTAGGAAAGTTGCAACTATAGATTTAAAAATCGTTGAAGTCACAATTTGACATTTCCTGTCATATCACACGACACACGCAGACTTCAAATATCTTCAAATACATTTCGACATCAACGAAAAACTCGTAAACACAAGCAATGGAGTAACCAGTGGGCGATGAACCGGGACTTCATCTACAACTACCAGGATGACGGGCCTAACGCGTGGTCGAGGATCGGTAGCACGCTCAACAAATGGCTGTGGGGCGCGCTCTGCTGCGGCATACCGGGCGTGCCTTGTTACTTCTGTACCTGCTGCAAGCAGCTCGACACCATGACTGAGAGGGAACGCCCCAGAGTAAATCGTAAGTTGCGTTGAACCTTTAATTAGCAAAAGAACTATATCAAGTGTTACAAAGTGTATACATACTCTCTCAGAGTCCCTTAGTGTAGATTTCCTTTACATGCATGAAGTAAGCTCCCTCAGTGACCATATAACTTGTGGAACAAAGAAATTATGATAAGACCATAAGTCATCAATATGCTGGCATGTTTGAATTTTAACGCAGAAAAAGCGATGTGCCTTTATCTTGCGAAATAGCACTTTTCTAGATCATTCTTATATTTTTGTTCAGGTTTAAATGTATTATGCAATTCAATAGATATGATTTGGTTGAACTAGTTACTCCAGGTTTGTGTGTATTCTTACTAAGAGATGTCTTGTAGAAGCGACAGGAACCGCAGAGCGCTTGTCCCGTCAGCACCGGCCGAACGCGCCGCGCAGCAGGAAAGCGACTCCGGAGACGCTGTCGGCGGTGCGGTGCGCGTTGTCGCAACTACAGGGCGAGCCTGCGCCCATGCCAACCCTCCCGCTGCCCGTAGAGCACCGCACCCAGGACCCCGGCTGATTGAGCACCCAGCGATACAATACTTTGTAAGATTAATATTTAAATGTTATATAAACGTACATTTTCTAATTTTAGTATGTGTTTTTTTGTAAATAAATGGTAATTTCAATAACTTGGACAATAAAACTATTTGTGTTTTTACTCCTGCTGAATAAAATCCGCAATAAATCAAGTCTACTAAATACAACAGATCTACGGTAGCAGGCCTTATTCGATTTGCTTAGTTATTTATTAATTAAAGTAGATGAATTACACACTGAAAAATAAATATCATACATGCAGTAATTTAGTCGTGTAAATGCTTGCATTTAAAAGAGAGTACATTTTAATTTTGAACCATTTGAATAGGACAATTATATTAAAAATCGCTGTCGCCAACGTCCATACCACGTTGAACACACCGGTTCTCGTCCGATCACCGAAGTTAAGCAACGTCGGGCGCGGTCAGTACTTGGATGGGTGACCGCCTGGGAACACCGCGTGATGTTGGCTTTTTGCACTTTTATTAAATCTTTTTAATTTGTAATATTTTTTTGCGTTGACATCATCTATAAATACTGTTTGAGATTACAATAAACAAATTTAATTCAATTACATTTATTAGTTGTTAATGCTACCAAAAGATGGCGCTTTATCCAATATAGCTTAAGCAGTTAAAAAGAAAAATTATGACTAATAAAAAAGACCAATCAAGCTTGTAACAAAACTGAAAACTTTGTAACTTTGAATAACGTGTAAAACATTTTTTTCCTTTCTTGTTAAAATAGTATACTTAACCCTTTACATACCAACTACAGCATCAACTACAATTCTATGTAACGACAAAAAAAAATACCAAGAATTAATTGACAGTTGGAATAACCTTGATCTCGTAGTTTCAAATAAATTGCAAATGAAATTAATATCGTTACCGTTAGATTTATACAACAAGATGTGTTGTTGTCTCTGTTTATTTCAATTAGTATGACAGAGATAGCAATACGTTTTGTACAAGTGCTTCGGCAATGAAAACTAATCGTTTGATCAGCGCCTGAATCCACATCTCCATTATCTCACTGTTTCAAGGTGCATATTTAGTCTGTGCATGTCTTGCTGCGGTGACAGACGATTTTTTTTTAATTTGTGACAAGTGT